>VDFB02156691.1:0-12322 GCA_007258455.2 Sequoia sempervirens | reverse complement strand
TTGTTCGCTGGTGTTGCTTGCGATTCAAGCAAACGATTTTTCAACCCTTGCTGGTAGTTATGTGTGACGGCATGCTATTTTACGCCGAAGGCGTGTCCCATGTGAGCTTTCCAAGCTCATTTTGCCAGTGAACGGTCGAAAACATAAAATAGGGCCTGGTTGACATTAAAATGAATCTCAGCCGTCCGTCATTTTTTGCTTTCCCCGCCGCTGTCGCTTCGCCTTTCCGAGCTTATTTTCTCCGTGGACGGCCGAAAATCGTTGATAACCGTTGCAAGGGGGTTGAAGCATCGAGTTGTTTTTTCTCACCGTGAAAGTTCACTTTTTTTTTTAACTGCAGCTTTTATAACCGGTTATTTTCGCAGACAAAATAGTACTTTCACCGTTTTCCACGTCAATTTCACGGCACGCTTCCAGACTTTTGTGGTGGCTGTATAAAATTTGGGAGGAAAAAAGTGGTCGGAAGAAAAATTAAAAATCGAACCCCGAGACGAAACATTTATTTTATCCCAGAGGCATGGCAGAGATTTCACTGACCTATAAAAAATACATTGTCCTCTTTTGTTCGGAAATAAAGGGATTTATATTTAAAAATTTAAGTCAAAATTAAAATATTTTTACGTTGAATTATATTTTATACACTACAAAGTATACTATTAGATATTAAATTTTATATACTGTAAATTACTTTTTAAAATAATAGTATAATTATATTGTTTTTTTGATTCATAATATAATTATATTCATAACTAATGATGAAGTAGACGACTTCATATTATATTTATTTATATTGTAATTTTTTTAATACTAATAATAATATTTTAAAATCAATTTTATTGAAAATTTGTTTATTTATATAACAAAATTAATAATTGAAAGAAACAAATATTAAATAATTTTTATTAAAGTAATTTTTTATACATAATAATATATTTAAAACAATTTTTTTTTTGAATTTATATAGAATAATTTAGATAATCCAAAGAAAAATATTGAATAAATATTATTTTATAATAATAATAAAATAATAATAATAATATTAAAATCATTTTCTAAATGATCTATCAATTGATCTTATTTACTACACTAATGTGTTTAAAAAATAAACCAATTTTTTCCTAATTGACCTTTCACACAAAGAAACAAATATTAAATCATTTTTATTAAAGTAATTTTTTATACATAATAATATATTTAAAACAATTTTTTTTTTGAATTTATATAGAATAATTTAGATATTTGAAAGAAAAATATTGAATAAATATTATTCTATAATAAAATAATAATATGATTATTATTAAAACTATTTTCTAAATGATCTTGTCAATTGATCTTATTTACTACACTAATGTGTGTAAAAAATAAACCAATTTTTTCCTAATTGACCTTTCGCACCTCTTCGGCGTACCCATTTCACAAAGTGCAATATGTGTTCTCTTTAATAAAAGATTTTAAAGGTATGATAATGATCAAGAATCTAATTTTAGAGCATCTTTTACAAAATAATGGATTGAACTCATCCCTATGCTATCAAGTTAGGAAGGTTAAGTATTAATAACCATTGAAAACTTGCATTTGGGTGTATCGTTTGTCTAAATATTAATTAGATGTACTTCCTAAGTCTCAAGCCCAAAAACTTTGTAAAGTAAAAAGACTAAAAAGAATTGAGACTCTAGATTATTGCTTATAAGATACTCAATTAATCAAATCCCCTAGATCTCAACCTTGAAAAACTCTTCAATCATAATTCCTTGCTCGAGTGCTTTCAATATGTAATCATACATTAACCAAGTATTTGAGATCCAAAAAATTTAAAACGTCAATGCCTATTAGGAATTGGCATTAAAAATTGATGATTTAGTATGACCTAGTAAAGATTGATGCTTTAGCATGATCTAGTAGATGCTTTAAAATACAAAGTGAAAAATATAAGACAAACATCTAATAACTAAAATTTTGAAAAATCAATTAAAAATAAAAAATATGAATCTAAATTTATGGAGGCCAAACCACACTTACAATTCAATCTAAAAAATAATACCACATGAACAACATAATATGAAATAAAAAGATATGAATTAAAAATTAAAAAATAAAGAAAATAAAATAAAATCATATAAAACAAAATAAATTATATAATTATATATTTATATTTAAATAAAATAATAATATAGAAATAAAAATAAAAAATTAAATTAATTTTTTTAGTATAAATTTATTTACATCAACATTTCACATTAAAATTGAATATGAAAAATCAACTCACCAATTCTGAAGCGATACAATTGTACAGCCTATGTTACACAATCCCCTGTTGTGGGAAATGAGTGGGAAAGAGCCGCACGTGGATGTTATGACGTTATTTAACTAAAGCGCCCGATATTTTTGACCACCGCCTTCTCCAATCTCTAAAAAACGACCGTGTTCAAACAATTTTTGTCAAAGGAGAAAAGCTCTTCACTACCTAAAGTTTGCGGAAACTTTTAACGTGAAAGGTGCAGATTCAATCATAGAGATTGGACTTAATTCTGTAGAGTTTGACAGGAAATTTGAGGCAGTTCTTTAAGGCGATTATCATCTGATCTTCAGCTCTTCGCTTCGTAGAAATCGCGGCAACTTAAAAAATTGTAAAAAGCGAGAAAACCCCTAACCCGCGGTCAAAAGACTCTGAATCAATGGACACGACTTCGTTATGGATCGTTTGCTTGTTGATTGAATTTTGTGGATTAGAAAATGATTCGTGGAGAATGTCAGCGACATATCTGCTTGCGTACTTATTTTTATTTTTATTGTTCGTTGGTGTTGCTTGCGATTCAAGCAAACAAATTTTCCAACCTTGGCTTTTTCGAATTAAAAGAGGTGATTTTTAATTTATTATTTTTAAAAATCTGACGATTAAGAAGAAAGCAAAGGGAAATTTTATTATTATTTATTTTTATATAAATTAATATTATATATTTTTATAATATTTTATTTTAAAGATATTAAAATTTTATAGTTTATGTTATTTAAATTTGAAAGTTTTTGTATTTGATTGTGTTAACATTTTAAATTCAGAAGTTTGATAGAAAAATGTTTGCGGAGTCAAATTCAATACTTTACTTTGTTTTATAAAATAATTGAATATAAAATTAATTCAAAAATAATTGTTTTGAACAATTAGTTTTATTTAAATGATCACAAATTTTGAGGCTAACTCTTATATGATATCTTTTTAATTATATTCTCAAAGTTTTGACACCCAAAAGATTTTATATGCATGATAATGGTCAAGAACCAAGCTTTAGGGCCACCACTTACAAAATAATGCATTGAACTCATCTTGAATAATTTGGAACTAGAAAGGTTAAGTATCAATGTAAAAGAATAACAAGAAATGAGACTCATAGTTATTGCTTATAAGATGCTCAATTAATCTAGGGATTGGGGCTTCATTATATTTGTTATCTCATCAAGAAAAAAAATTAACTTACACATTAGGTACAATGCTTCAAGATATTGGATATTGGGAACTTGAATACGTCAATGATTGAAAAAAGAAAAAAGGGAAAGGACAACTAAAAACCTTGACACAAAAGATGAAGTTTAAAAGGAACTCAATAATTGGTAAACAAGTAAAGCAAAAAATCAAACTCTCATACCTCATTAAGGGTTGAGGTTTCAAGAAACAACCTACCTAGTATTTTGGTAGAGAAAAGTCTAAAACCTCAACAAGTAACAAAATACTAAAAAAATAAGCTTAAAAAACTAGAAACTTCAAAACAAATGACTTGGAAAATGTTTAAGGATGAAAACTTTCTCTTGACTTAAAAATAAAACTTCTTGAAAAATTAAAATTGTCATGCAACAAGAATGAAACAAAGAAGACTAAAAAAATAGCAAAGTAAACGAAAAAGGAAGCATGTGTGGAAGGCACAACTCAATGTTCCATCCTTTTTTGGAATGTTGGGGTTTTATATTACATCTATAGTTTAGGTTAGCATAGTTTATAGGTAAATAAATATAATAGTAATGTTTTTTTTTTACTAAAAGAGGGGTAAAAATTTATTCAAGAACAAGAAAGATATGAGAAGAAGGACAAACCGCTCCACAAAGAGCTTAAAGAGCCATGTCAGTATCCACTAAATGATCTAACATAGTAGCCATGTCAAGAGGCAATTGCCCCTTATCCACAATATTCCAAGCATTCATTTGATTAGAAGCCCATTTGGCCAAACAATCAAAAACCCCATTCCACTCCCTAGGAATGTGCCTGAAAACAACATAATCAAAAGATCCACACAGCCAAAGAATCTGTCTAATAACCAACAACAAGTGCCAACCAACACCGTCAAACTGTTGTTTAGTAAGCAAAGTCACCACCACTTGAGAATTTAGCTCACAAATGATCCTTCCAACCTAGAGCACAACTATGCTCAACAACGCAAGAAACCCATTTGAAACTTTGTTATCATTATTCAGCTAGGGAATTGGTTAGTTGAAGCACTTTGAAAACTTTGTTATCATTATCTTAGCTAGGGAATTTGGAGAGTGAATACTTTTACCAAGAAACCTATTTGAAACTTTGTTATCATTATCTAGCTATGGGAATTGGTTAGTTGAAGCATTTTCTTGAAGGCAAAGAGAGTTGGAGAAATTAGAGGAGAAAATTCATGAGGGCTCGATAATTTTGGGAGCAATATTAAGAGCCTTTGTGTAATGCTTATTTGATGTGAATACTTGACATGTTTGTCTGTGATGCTAATCAATGATCACATTTAATTCAACTATTTGATTTTTTTTCAAGACATTAAACCACAATCGCATTTGATGTGAGTAAGTTTGATATACATATTTTTTTTTTGATGTCAATTCACATTCATAATTGATGCTTTAAAATACAAGTTGTAAGTCACATAAATCAAAGTAAAAAATACAATATGAATTATGACTAGAATTTTGAAAAGATAATTAAAAATAAAAATATGAGTCTAATTATAGAAACAAAGCAACAATTAAAACGCTCATGATATAAATCAAATTGAACTCATAATATATCTACATTTCCAAATATAAACAAGTGCCACATAGTGGCTAGTACTTGCTTTTATATTATTTTAACTATAGTATTTTAAATTTAATAAAAATAAATGTAAGTTTTGTTAATGTGAATAAAATTAAATGTTAATTTTGTTAATTATAGTATTAACATAATATTTAAAAATGTCACATTAATTTAATTTTTATTAAAATTAGATAAGTAATTAATCATTATAATGTAAATTGTATGATAAAAGGTAGTTACATGCATTTATACTAATATTAATAATTATTAATTTTATCTTAATTATGTTATATAAAAATCAATTATATATTAAATTTTTAAATATTATAAAGATATTATAAATATATAAATCAAATAAAAAAAGCAAATGATAGTATAATACAATTAAAAGAAAAAAATGATAATTATATAAATAATTAATCATTATAATATAAATTGTATGATTATAGTGCATGCTTATAAAAGGTAGTTACATGCATTTATATTAATATTAATAATTAATAATTTTATCTTAATTATATTAAATAAAAAATTAATTATATATTAAAATTATAAATATTATAAAGATATTATAAATATAAAAAAAATTAAAAAAATCAAATGATAGTATAATATAATTAAAAGAAAAAAATGATAATTATATAAATATAAAATTTATCTAATAATATTATAGCTATTAATGATAAATTTATAATATAATATGTAAATTTAATTATATTATATTATATAATTTTATAATATATTAATGATGTATATATTTATTATATTAATATAATATTATATATTATAAACCAATTTATATATAACATTATTTTATATTATATAATAACTATAATATCACATAATAATAATATTATAATATATTAATTATTATATGACAAGATATAATATTATTTATAGACGATATTATATAAATTATTATAATATCATATTATACTTACTATTATTATTTGTATTTTTCTATTCATTAAATTATTTATATTAATATAATAATATATTAATATTATATAACTATATTATTATCAACATAGTTAACAACTTTCGTGGCAGATAGTGGCTACCACCTCACCCCCAATGGGTGAGGTGGTCGGGTCATCAAGAATTGGGACTTCTAAGCAGGAATTTTACTTGTCGATTAACATCTATCTCTTCATGTGTGTGGTGGCGAATTTAAAACATATCAGCTTTTTTAGTAATGTTAGTGGCCCGAAGGAAGGTCCTAGAACTCGTCTCTACCATGATTATCTATTGGTGATCATAGATTGTGTGGGTTTCAAAGGATGATATGCTTGTGGGAAGGACACACTGGTATTGTACGCAGTCAGGCCCTTTATTTTCACACAATGCTGGCTTCTTTCATCGTTGTGTGGTTAGGAAAATGAGTAGATTCATCCTACTTGTCTCTGGAAAAGAATTGGAAATGCGGGGTTTGGAGACGCCAGTCGCTCTGAAGGGCTCTAAGAGGTAGATTTCCTTTGAAGGGAAGATTTCATCACTTCGCCTTCAACGCCTCATTAAGCACCCAAATTATCTTATACTCACGGCCATTTCCTGCATTGCAGGGAAAAATTTCATGGGGAATGCCGAAGGTTACAGGCTCGACTCGGATATCTCTTCAAGGGTTTTGGCGGGTCTTCTGGATGTCGGAGTATCAAAGGGGGAGGCCAAGATAATCATGAGGAAGTTGTTCAGAAAGGATATGTTGGTCAATTTGGATCGTGCCTTGGCTGTTGCGCACTTAGGGAAAGGGATTTTGTGCCTTCGTGACTTGCATTTGCTCGAGGACCCAAATGCCCTGGTCAATTACTACCCGTTCTTGGTGGATGTTGTTGGGTTTGATTTAATGGAGCACAGACGGTCGGCAAATGCTGGTGTGGCTTTCTTGAAAAAGGACTTTCGGTTGGTGCCTTCGGCAAATTCGACTTGGAAATGTGATTTCCATGTCTTTGCACAGCAAAATGTTTGGTAACTGGCTATGTTGTTCTGTGGGTTTTGGCTTATGGCTTTGTCTGGTTCAGGGTTATGGTGTTTAGTCCCTTTCTAAGTAGTCTAGCTATTATGTTCTAAGCGTCTGGTCTTGGTTTCGAAATGTAAGCCAGAATGTGGGTCTCTGGTGTTGTCGCCATGGTTTTTGATATGGGTCTACAAATCCAATTTTGTTGTCTAAAATGAGGGTTTCACTCTGCATCATCCTGCTCAGGTAGAACTATGTAAATTTGCTCCATCAATATAAGCTAAACTTTCTTATCGATCAAAAAACATAGTTAATAACTTTCATTTTAAACCATGCTTTATTCTCCATTGATATGTTAGAAAACCCATAATTTTAAAAAAGCCTCTAAACTAAGGAAAAAGCATGAGAAGACAACGAAAAAGGAGAAATGAAAAGCTGCTCCACTTTCCGAAAGTGACAAATCTAACCCAAGAGACGGTGTTGAATTGCAGTTGGTTTGAGGATAAAGTGGTTTCGATTTATCGTACGGGTGAGCTCAAAAACGGTTTCGGTAAAAATGGTAGGTAAAAATAATAAATAATAAATATAATAACCTGGTTTCTTAAAAATTGGTTTCTTTAAAATAATAGTTTAGTTTTAAAAAATTATTATTTTTAGATTGCTGAATATTAAATTATTAATAGCCTAATATAAAAACATAAATCAAATAATATAATCCAAAACCAAATAATTTTTTTCCTTTTTATGATTTTAACAAAAAAAATTATTTGCATCTCCATTTCACATAATCTGGTAAAAAAGTGAACGTGAAAAATCAACCCACCAATTCTGGTGGGATACGATACTCGTACAAGATTGTACGAAGTTTGGGAATGATAGGTAGTGTACCTTAAAAGTCAAAATATTATCCCCTGTTGTGGGAAATGTGTGGGAAAGTGCCGCGCCGCGCATGGATATTATGACGTGTATTTAAGGAAAGTGCCAAACAGAATGAACTTGAAGCCTCGCCTTTTCTAATTTCAGGAAAACGACCCACCTTGTTCATACTATTTTTGTCAAATGAGTAAAGCTCTTCACTAAAAGCTTGTGCCACTTTTTAAACGTGAAAGGTGCAGATTCAATCGCAGAGGTTGGACTGCATTCCATAGAATTTTGATAGGAAATTTGAGACACTCTTTTACGGGGATTATTATCTTTTGGTTCAGCACTTCGCTTGGTGGAAGTCCCCCAACTTAAAAATTAAAAAGGCCAGAAACCATAAAATCTGTGGTCAAAGCTCTGAATCAGTCAACACGACTTCGTTGCGGATCATTCGCCTGTTGATTGATTTTTGTGGATTAGAAAAACGACGCGTGGAGCATGTGTGCGATAGAGGTAGATTTTGCTTTTAGTGTTCGCTGGTGTTGCTTTTTTCAACCTCATTAAAACTGTTCATGTGATAGCATTCTTTTATTTATTACTGCAGTGAATCAACAATTTTAAAATCATTTTAATTTATGGTAATTGTTTTAATCAGTAGAAGAGGTGATACTGATTTTTTATTTATTATTTTAAAATTGATGATTAAAATGAAAGTGATTAATAGGGAATCACTATTATTAGTTCCTGCCAAATGAATTATAGGGCACAGCCAGATCCTAACTATTAGCGATAATGTTTTGAACTTCAACCAATCAAAATTAATTATTTTCTTTTATACATTATATTTGAAGTTTTTTCTAAAGTTAAATGCATGTTTTTTAACTTTTCTAATTTTCAAAATTATTTTTCTTGAATATTATTGGCTAAAAAATTTTAGGCAATAAGGGCGGATTATGCGGAATTGAGTATAATATTTTTATTTTGCAATTTCATTGGCTTTGTTTTAGGCATTTTTTTCGCCACTTCTCAACTAATATTTGCACATTCAAGATGCAAAAATTATGACAAAGTTAAAGTTAAAAATGTTAATTTATAATAATTGCAATATCATTCATATAACTCATTTTTATTTTGCAATTTTATTGACTTTTTTTTGCCACTTCTCAAGATGCAAAAATTATGAAAAAATTAAAGATAGAAACTATTAATTTATAATAAAATAATAACTATTTTTTAAATAAATTGATATTTGAAATCAACTATTTAAGATAAATATTTATTAATTCATTATTCTAGTTAATATTGATTCATTTTATTTGTTCAGATAAATGTTTAGGAGGAAGATATATTGATTGTTTAATTATTATAGTTAAAATTTATTTTATAAGATAAATATATAGAAGGAAGGTAAATTTATTTATTTTTTCTAAATTTTTATATTTTTCATTTATTAGAAAAATTCATTTTAATTATTTATGCAAAATTATTTAAGATAAATATTTTGAAAGAAGATAAATTTCAATACATTTTTAATATTTTTATTGTTAAAGTTCTTATTATTATTATTTCATGTATAATTTTATATGGGTTAAGTTTTTATATTTGAATATTTTTTAAATTATTTATGCAAAACTATTTAAGATAAAGTGACAAATTTAAATATATTTTTTATATTTTCCATTTTCTCAAAAAAGTAAAATTCATTAAATATTTTAAATGATTTTGCATAAATAATTAAAAAATTATGAAAAAATTAATAAAATTATTTACTTATTATGAAAGCATACATATTTATTAGAAAAATTTATATAAAATAAAATATAATCAATATTTATATAAAATAATATCATATAAATCCTAAAAATATAGAATAAATTTATTAACATATAACAAATATTTTATAAAATAAACAACAATACCTAAATAAATTAAAATTAATTATTAACAAATTTAATATTTACTTTTTGAAAACTCGCATTAGTAGTTTTGAATGGGATTTGAATGGGATAACCTATGGGAGTTGCTCAATTTTTATAACGGATTCTTGCTTTAATTTGGTGTGCAACCGTTTTCTATTTACAAATTATATATACTCGGTAGATATTCAAACATAAGTGATAAAATACTTTTTCATTTTGTAACATAGGGCACACAATTGTGCTTTCCTAAGTACATCACTAATGGAGATTTCTCTCCAGTATATTATATAAATTAATATTGAGATATATAAACTAGTATATTTAATAATTGCATATTTAAAAATAAATCTTTTTATTAAATCATCGTGCTTACAAAATCTATTCCCATCAAAATCATCTAGAAATTGAACTATACTTACATTTTACACATAAAATAAAATTTATCATAAATTAACTACATGAAAATTTTATAGAAGAGTACAAACCTTTGTGTAAAATCTATAGTGAAGAGAATTATAATAATTTAAAATTTATTAATTTACCAAATTTTGAAAGAGAAAATTGTAAAGCAATTTGGTCAAATTAGGTTTAATTGAATGCGTACTGAATATAATATGAAAAGGCCTCCATATTTTCTATGTATTTTTCAAACCATGTGTCAAACATGGGAATCAACTATATGGAATTCTTAATTTATTTATTTTTTGTAATTATATCAATTTTTTAACCTTTTTAACTTTTGCAAAAACATCTCTTTTGTTTTATTATATATTTTATATCTTCATATATCTTAATTCTTAATATTTGAATTTTTATTATACATATCTTTTATTATATCTCTTTCTTGTTTTATTATTAGTTCCTACCAAGGGAACTATAGGCACCACATGTTTCTTAACTCGTTATTAATAATTCTATTTTTGACAAATGAGAGTTCTTTTTTTTTTATTTAACAAATATTTATGTATTGTTAAAGTAACATGCAAAATATATAACAAAACATATTTCATAAATTAATTTTCTCAAATGTAATTAGCAGGAAAGTTTTAACAAAACATATTTCATAAATTAATTTTCTCAAATGTAATTGGCAGGAAAGTTTTGCCCGATAAGAGGGATTTATGCGGATCCATTATCATAGTGGGGATTCTAATGATAGATGGAAAGGGAAAATTCGGCAAAAAAATTGGAACCGTTATCAACTACAATATTATTTCAGCTTGGATAGTTTGAAAATCATAGCAAAGAAAGCAACAACTATAATATTGCGTGCACTGGCGAGAGGAAATTGGGAATTTTGATAAACATACTTACTTCAAATTTTATTGTGAATGCATATTTCACAGGTATTGAAGGGCATTGTTCAAATTCCATGTTATATTTTGCAGACTGTTGAGATAGTAAACTGGTTTATCTTGGAGACATCTCCATGTCTAACGTTTAAGATACCTCTTTTTCAGGTCTAACAAAAAGATTATCATTTATTCTTTGATGCAACTCTGCCGGTATAGGAGTAACCATTTCTTGGAATAGGCATTCCCATTGTGTTACAGTTCTCTAATGTTGGTAACTATGGTGTAATAATTTGCTTATAGGAGCACTATATTTGAAAATGGCTTTGTGCAAACATGGGGGTATATATGCAAGGTATTGGTTATACACATAGAGGGAAGGTTTCGACACTCATTTTTCTAATGTTGGAGATATAAATGTATCGGTATTGGGTCTTTTGTGGGGTGTTTTTTGAGAACAGATTAATTATGGAATGATTTTCTTTACTTGTGATTGCCGGTATTAGATTGTGGTTTAAAATTTGTATTTTGTCTTTCTTAAGTTTTTAATCATTTTTTTTGTTTACCCTTCCCTCATTTCCATCTACTACTAGTACCTTGGTGCATGCGCTTCAATCTTTGTAACCGCTTTTTGTTCCAAGAAATGAGTTGTTCCATCTTCCTTGACCAATTTGTTATTTATAACTCATTAAATGCATTCTTTTAATATGATAAGAATTGTTACGCACGAGATTGTTATTATTAGATGAATGGTTGGTTGTGCCTTAGATGGAGGCTCGTGGTTATGAGATAACCAACATTCTAAATTAATAGAGTTTATTGTTCTTGTTATATTCATTTTTCTACCAAAACCCTAACACTTATTAGCCTATAAAGATGGTAGCCATGGAGAAATCGTTACTTGCTCTTTTTTTTCACTATATCAAATGCAGATTGGATGACTATGAGGGGGCTTCCTAAAATTGATTTTGTGTAGTGATTGATGACTCGGATTTGTAATTTTTTCATTGTATGTATCCAAAAAACTGCAATGAAATCATTCATTGCTATCTTCTTTCCATGATGATAAGCCGAATAATAACAAAATTGGGGGTTTACAGTGAAAAAATGGTGAAAAACAGTGAAAAATGATGACCGAAGGCAGAACCGGGAAATGGCGAAATTGAATGGCTGAAGGTGCTGCAGTCGTCTTGCACGCCTTTGCAGCAATGGAGACTGTCAATCCACAAAGTCAACCCACTCTCCTCACAAA
>VDFB02156690.1:0-52399 GCA_007258455.2 Sequoia sempervirens | reverse complement strand
ACCATCAATGAAAAACTCTTTTATTGAGAGAGTGTTCACAACAATTTCTTACAAAGTTTTCAAAGGGAAAACTTTCCCTCTTCTTCAAACTACACTATCAATCTATACTAAGTTACTCTAAGCTATCACCTAGTTGTCTCTCTATTCTATGTCTACTCTAAGCTAATTTCTAATGAGATACAAATGAGGGGGACTCCCCCTTTTATAGTTGGCCAAGTCCAACGGACGGCTTAGATTACAATTGGCTGGATGGCCCAGATTGCGCCACCTCAGCCCTAAACAAGATTTGCCCTAAAAACCGCCATAATGGAGAGTGGGGCAATAAATGAGCAATTAATGGCCACCATCTTCTAGAAGATTCCCGTTTGTAGATGCGTTCACACTGCTCTTGATCTCCCTCTTGACGTTGTTCTTCAACTTCTTTGTCACTTGAGCCATACTAAGTCTCGACACTTAGCCATTTTTCGCAACTTTCTTCCTTCGAGGTCGAGATGTCATCTTGGATTATCTTCTTCATGACTTTAAATCATCATCGCTGGGTCTCGACGTTTCTCCTGCAAAACAAGCAAGGAGAAGAGAATTAGAACATTTCATAATATAAATTCAACTTACTTACCGGGATTTTCACGCTCTAACTTCCAAGAGTTCATCGTTTTCCTCTAGCACAACTTTGCTTTCTTCATGCCTTAGCCAAATTTTCAACCCATCTTGTCTTTTGCCTGGTGCACTCCACTCTGATATTTCATCTAACTCAGACTCGAGAAGAAATCCCTTTCATCAGGAATTTGATCAAAAATTATCTAGGCGATCATTTCCAAATTCATCAGCCACAACACTTTAACACACTTATTCTTTGCCTTAGAAAATTTTCAAATTTCCCTTAGGAAATTCATCAACCTGGTGCCCATTTAAAATATTTACCTCGGAATCCTTGGCAAGCTGTGGAAGACCTTAAAATCCATCCCTCATCGATAATCATCGATACCCAGAAGAAAATTTCCCTCAGAACGCATCGAACTCATGGGTGCACAACGAACGGGTTCATTTGATTTTCTTGAATTTTGCACCTTGGAAAATAATTTTTTTTTAAACAAATTTGATTCCGTTCTTCATATCTGTGAAGATTTCTTGTTGCTCTGACTTGAAAATATTTTTAAATCCATCCTGCAATGCCAGCATCTTCATCTTCGACAAATTTTACTCATCTCAGGAAATTTCATCATCTTGCAATTCTAGGCGTATTTTCTTAAGGAAGAAAATTTTTGTGCCTTAGAAATTTTTTTGAATCACTTAGCATTTCTTTGAAAAATTTTCCCTTAGAAAATTTTATTCATTCTTCAATCCATCTTGCCAGTGGTGAGAAAATTTCATCAACTTCTCTTAGAAAATATTTCTTGAAAGCACATCACACTTAACATATTTTATTTTTCATCTGGCAATTTCCAACGCCTAGGCATGTATTATTCATCCTTTGGCAATACTTTCCATTTGAATGTTAGGCGCATTTCACACTTGAAGGGGAAAATTTAACTTTACCACGCCTAGCATACTTTACTTCCCACGCCTTAGCAATTATCATCTCTCCCACCCTGGCATTTTCAACGCCTAGCATATTAGCACTATCATCTTGTACTTGGCGCATATCCCACTTGAAGGTGAATAAAACACTTTGAACGCCTCACTTATCAAGTTTGTTTCACCACCCCTTACCTTACCTTGGCGCATTTCACACATGGTGAAGGATTAACATTTTAACATCTTATTTCCACGCCTTGGCAATTTATTTCATTTCACACTTTATACACTTGGGCGCATTTTTGATGTCATGAAGGACTTGACTTTTCAACGCCCTTAGTATACTTCTACCCATCAACTTTACCCCTTTAGCACGTCTTAGATTCCTTTTGCATGGGCGCATTCAAAGGAGAGAGAAGAATGACTCTTCAACTTCTTTACTTTTGTCTTGACATGCCCTCATTTGGGCACATTTGATGCCTCTAGGAGGATGAAAATGTTTGACTTCTTTGACTCTTTCTTCCCTTGGGCGCATTTTCACATAGTTGCAGGATGAAAAATGTTGACTACTTTGACCTCTTTTCAGCTGGGCGCATTTGAGCATATGTGGTGGATGAAACTCATACTTAGAAAAATTTTGCATGCCACTACCTTGAGCTGGGCGCATTTTGCTATAGGAGCAGGATGAAATTCGTTGACTTTCTTTGACTTGCTATCCTTCTTGTTGCATGGGCGCATTTTGGCCTAGGAGGTGAATTTTTATACTTGGAAAATTTTTATGCTTAGCATTGCCTTGAGGGCGCATTTCAACATAGGAGGTGGATGAAACTTGTACTTGGAATATTTTGAACATGCTACTTCCTTGAGCTGGGCGCATTTAGCTAGGTGTGCAGGATGAAACACTCGCCTTAGAATTTTTTAAGCTTCTACTCCACCAACTTGGGCGCATTTTGAGGTGGCAGGTGGATTTTTCAATGCCTTCGAAAAATTTTCAAACATCTGAAGGCAAGCTGGGCGCATTTTCCAGGTGGTGAAGGATAAAGTTCCAGACTTGGCTATTTTTTCTCGTTTTCGCCAGCTTTCATGCCCTGCTATTTATAGTAAGCCCTCTGATTTTTGCATCTCCGAAGCTCAGAATGATTTGAAATTTCAAACACTGCATCCTCATGACCTGGTTACCCTGTTGTCACTGCTATTTTTAGTCGGCCTGCTATTTTTAGCCCATTTCTGAGGGTGATTTACTATAAATAGCAACTGCTTGCTTCTGATAGTTCCACTGCTCCGATTGACCTGAAATTTGAATGAGGCGCTCCTCACCACGTGACCTGACCACTGACGTTAGCGCATGCACCTGACTTGCTATTTTTAGCCTGTTTCCAAAATGACTTACTATAAATAGTAAGTGCTCTGTTTGACTTCAAATTTTACCAACAGATAGCCTGAAGGATGCTGATCGCGGTGGTTTACACGGGTTTTTCAAAAATTAATTTTTACCCTTTCTTTTCAGTTCGGGTTGAAACCCTAATTTGCTCTACGGACAAACGGTTCTGCTTGTCCTCGCTTCGCTTGCATTGGCGACGCTGCGGATTCTCGAATCATCGAAGCGGCCACGACGATCTCAAGTAAAAATAGTAAGTTCCTTATTGATTGGTTATCTTCATTTGCATGTCACACCATTGCGAAGCTCTTGAAAAACCCATTAGGAATCACCCGACATGTAAAAGAAACCCTGACATGCAAACCCTAAAAATAGCCCTTTGCACGGAATCGAAGTTGTCGCCCTGCTTCGGTGATGTTACACTGCCGAAGGTCTCAAAACCTTAAGGAATATCCGTGACATGCAAAGGAAAACTCCGCATTTATGCCCCGGAATTTGTCTCGAAAAGCCGGATCGCTAAAATAGAAAGTTGTCCGTTTCACTAAATTTTGCATGCGAGCAGCCTGATGTGCTCCGAATGCAGTGTGACTGTCGGAATTTCAAAAATGCTGACTGATTGCCTGTAACTGCACACTTACTAAAAATAGTAAGTACCTCAAAATCTGATGAAAATTTGCTGAGAGCCTGCTGGAAGCATACTGACAACAATGTTAAGCTCTGTTCTCAATTTGTTTACTTCATTCGACCTCGGACTGACCAGGAAAGATAAAACCCTAATTTTCAGACTTGGTCAATTTCATGTTTAGGCTCACATACGGGAACGTCTCGGAAAGACAGACAGTAGAAAAGAGAGACAACGACAAAACGACCCAAAAGCAAAGCCAAAATTTCGGAACGAAGCAAAAATTAGTGGGTCCCCATTTGCAATGGGGCGATGTGTGAAAAACGTTACAACAGTACTCTCCTATCGGGAGAAACTATTACCATCGGAAAATTTATTCTATTCATGAATTGTTGGAAGTCTTTGAAGCTTTGAATTAATTGGATCGCTTGACTTGGGTGTTTTAATTCATATGTCAATGAAAACATATTAGAATATTCAGGCCTGCTTGGAATTGATTCGATAGCCAATTAAATTAAGAAACGGCTTGTGCAGGAGTTCGAATCATCCATATACGACACTGAAGAATTGTCTACAGGGTGACGTGGTATCCAAGGCTCTAGCTTGGACAGTCAACAGGGTCAGCGTCTATGGAGATTAAGAGGAAGTCTAAGGTTTCAAATAAAGAGACACTGAATAATTTCTAGTCTTCCGCACCTTTATGATTGTGCTCTGTAACAAGAGTATAAGAAGCTGTAACTGCATTGAACAGGTACAATGTGATTAAAGTTATTGGCGGAGGTGGTGCTGCACTTGTGGAATGGCAATTGGAGACTGGGTGCACACATCAGGATGGATCGAGGAGCAAAAGGATGTTGGATTATTTGAAGATATATTGAAGACCTCATTATTTGAGGTGATGATTCTTGGAGATATGGATTCATCCCTCGATTACACTCTTGCCATTCAAAGGGAGTTAAATTCCAGGCACGAGTTGAGATCATGTCCAAGAAGAGGATTTAAGGTTCTAAGATTAGTCAATGGAGGGGAGTTCACTTCCAGAAGATTTTTGCAATCTTTGTATTGAGGAAAGGATCAAGAGGGAGTTTTGTGTTTAGCAAAATGGAGTCCTATGTCTCGAGGAACTAGAGTGACTCACTGAGCAGAAGTGAAGGTGTTAGCTAAGTGGGTTGCAGTGTTGCAAGGCCAGGTGCTAAGTCCTTGGAAGACCTCTTCAGTTGTAGAGAACAAAATTGCACAAGGTAGTCAACCTTGTTTTGACATTGGTAGCACCACAAACCTATTCAAAATAGGGTGATTTGGGATGAGGTCGAGGAGGACAGTCTTGGACTCTCGCAAGTCAGTAGTGCCAGAGGTGTGCATTGGAAACCATTCCTCTAAGGCAAGCATTGCAGGCAATCTTGGACGAGGAGGTTAGAAGGTTGATGCAAGTACTTGGAGCTCCAGAGGGAGTCACAACATCATGAAGATTTTTTGTAATGTATATTTCTCTGAGACAAAGAAATATGAGGTGAAAGCCCTTGTAGTGTATATTTCTCTGAGATGGAGAAATATGAGGTGAAAGCCCTTGTAGTGCATATTTCTTTCAGACGGAGAAATATGAGGTGAAAGCCCTTGTAGTGTATATTTCTCTGAGACTGAGAAATAATAGGTGAAAACCCTTGTAGTGTATATTTCTCTAAGACTGAGAAATATGAGGTGCAAGCCCTTGTACAAGATCACATCTCTGAGACTGAGTTGTGTTTTCCACAATTGGGTGTAGCCATTGTGGATGTCATGTTGAGAGACTCCATGATGAGGATATTTGAGAATACTCCCTAGCTAAGAGAGAGTGTTAGTGTTTTGTAGCGTCGGGAGGTATTTCCCTAAGAGAAATTTAATCAAAGGTAAGTCGGCCTTTCTTTTTGTAAAAAAAATATTATACTTTCTAAGTCGGCCCTAGAAGAAAGGTCACCTAGCTTGCTATATAAAGGAGAAGGTGTCTCCACATTAAGCATCAATTCACTTCATTCCAATTTGAATTTCTTCAGCAGCAAGTTTTCCCTTCAAGAGCAACAGATTCGACACAAGAAGAAGAGTAAATATTTTGTGTATTCAAAGAAATCGCACTATATACAAGTGTAGATCCATTGTATGAGATTCGGCCTTTCTAAGGCCTGATTTTGAGTGCTATTTCTGCACTTATATTTCTGATTTATAAGAGAACATCTTGCTGGGTTTTTCTCCCTCGAGTAGGAGGGTTTTCCCAGGGTAAAATTTTGTGTTCAGTGTTCTTTGTGTTGTCTTTTTTGCTTATTTGCATTTCTGATCCTAAAACTAACAGATGATAGGTCTTAGGGGTCCCAACATTTGGCAGGTCAGTTGAAAGTCGGTGAGGATAGGATTAGTGCAACCATAAAACATTTTGATGACACTCATAAGTTGTTGGCGAATTACTGTTGGAGGACTTCAGAAACACATAAGCACTGTGATGGAAAACTTTCCCTTGCAGACTTTCAGACACTTAGAGAAGTGGTGGTGATGATGAAATCTAACTACGTACATCTACTTTCCGATCGAGACCATCTTTTCATGCTTGATGGGATTTATTATGATGCTCTAAAAAGGAAAGAAGAGTAGGTCGATAAGCTCATTGATGAGCTTGAGGTCACCATGGACTCTTTGAAGAGCACTCAAATGGCCCTTCAAGAGTCAAAGGATCGGGTTGATGAGCTCACTGTGGAGTTGAGCTTGGCGCAATCTTCACGTACAGTTGAAACTTAGCTATCCATGGCAGCCATCAGTGATGAGCATACATCTACGGATTGTGGGAATGTGCATATTGAAGATGTGGAGACATCCATTTCATTTACAGGTGCAGATGACACCGATGGGATGAGTGCATTGGTTGAGTATAACAGGGAATAGTATGTTGCAACAGCTGTCCTTGAAGAAAAATCACCGACCAGTGAATTATGCCCAAGTCTCTACATTGGTGATGTAGAGATTGCTATTGATAGGTTTGGTGATGATGAGGTGAATTCTGTTGAGAGTTGTGTGTTAGATTGCAATGTTGTTCCATCTTCTCTACAGGAGGATTACACGATATCATCTAGTGGGGAAAGGGGTATCCATGACGGTATGTTTCCCCCTCCTGAAGGAAAATAAAAAAAAATAATCTATGTAGCTGATTGTGACCATTGGTCTAATGAGTCACATGAATGGAAGGATCAGCTGAAGGTCACCGAAGATAAGGTTTCTCAAACCTTATTTCACTTTGATAGCATCGATAAGTTCATTGAATACCTCCTGTGGTTAGCTGAATTTGAGGAAAGGAAAAACAGGGTTTCGACTAGAGCTTCTATCTGAAGCTTGCAAATCATCAGTCATGCTTTAGAGGTAATAAAATTAGATTACCTCCATTTGCTTTTAGACAAAGACCTTGCCATTAGGGTTGCAGAGAAGGTTTATAGAGTTGTTGCAAGGACTATCCATCATGATTTGAGTTGCGAGTCATCTTTTCCTGGTGGTAGTGAAGTATGGAATCCACGTGACTATATTGGCATTCCATTGGTGCAAGAGGGTGAGTTTCACCTTGATTGCGTGGTGAGCTGTGCTCACCATTTTTCTTTCAGCCCATGTATGAATGATCTGATGAAAAATAAATACGGACTGGATAAAGGGTTGCATGGTTCACTTTGGTATGATGTGCTTCCATAGTTGACAGAAGAATCTAGATTTTTCAAGTCGCCTACTTTGCTTTCTTTTGATGGTTACTTCCAAAGGAAAGAATTTGAGACTTGGCTCATTTGGATTCCAATGGTTACCAGAGTGGCACATCGTGTCGAGCATGATGGACTTCCGATTTGGCTATGGGATCCAGGAATTTTTATGGCTGGTAGATTGCTTCATTTGACTATAGGGATTGGTAGAGTTGCAGTGTATAGAGATATCATGTTGATGCAATAGGATTATGGCGGAGCATTCTAAAGGTTCATCTGGGATCCTGGCATTTGGCCATGGTATGCAGGTGTGGATTTCTTGGGGACAAGCAATCTCAGGGAAGGGAGGACTATAATGTCTCCATTTTCCATCCTGTTGTTACAGGAGCTTAATTAATTAATTATTTAATTATTTAATGTTGCCTGGCTACAAGTGCAATTATAAAGGTAATATTAAATAATTATATTAATGAGGTGAATAAAGTGACCATGAAATATTTAAAAGGATATTATAAAGTATTTTAATGTTACTTTATAAAAAGGTGTTTTGGCGGGAAAACCTAAAAAAGGATAGATCGGAGGTTAGACATCATGGTATAGCCAGATGATGAATGCCCCCAGTTGTTGTTGCTAATTGAGAAGGGGGGTGGGGCGGCCCTTATCTCCTATATTCTGGAATCAGCACCGCCGAGCTAGAGATCTTCGTGAGCCGAAGCCGCTTGAAGCACACACGAAGGCGCCCTTTATAGGACCTTGAGGTCTACTCGATGAATTATAAAAGGACTTGAGAGCTCATTTTCTCATTATGCAAACATTATTATTTGTTTGGTTTGAGAGCTCAGCTTTTTGGTGCTTGAGGACGGAAACCCTCGAGTCTGCGGATTAGGACGAAAGCCCAGATCCTTTCATGGGTGGATTCACTTCGAGATTCGCATTTGGACGTCAATGATTGATTCATCAATTTGCAGAAATTTGTGGGTCTCGTTTTGAGACAAATTTCTAGGGTTTGGAAAATTTACAGAACTGAGATTCCAGAGTTCCAGGTATATATTTATTGGGGCTCCAAGGTTGGAATCTGAGCTGATAAATATTATTATATAATTTCAAAACCTATATATTTATATCTGCTCCAGCACTGTCATAAACTGCAAATTAAATATATTTAATATTATGGGCTGTGGCGTCAGACCTCACTAGGCCTGGTGATCGAAACTTTGGCATTGCCGTCACCTATTTTATATGGTTATTACTTTGTGTCAAGCATCGTGGGGTTTAAATAGCTGCCATTCATCAAATATACCAATCGCACCACTTACTATACCTGCAGCCATACATATCAGACATGGCAAATAAGGCAAAGGGGGCAGATAGGACAAATCTGCAGATAAGACAAGATTGCAGATACAGACAAATCAGAAAAGGTACGCTAGTCTAGGAAAAGCTTTGATAAAGTCGAGAAATATTTATTTAAAGATTAATTAAGGAGGCATCATAGTTATCGGGCAAAACGTGAGCATACAGGGAAAATGTGGGCTCCAAGATTTATCTCATTTCACCAGCTCACCTGTATTATTTCTGATTGTTGAGCATTATCATTCTACCATTCCCAGGTTTGGGCATTTTACAATTCATTCTGTTCAAAGTAACTTCTAATCAGAATTATCAGAATATTTAAGCTTGTGTTCACAAATGAAATTCTGATTATATCAAACTTGTAATCAGATTATAAATTATGTTATAATCGATAGTGCATTTGGGTATGTATTAAGTCTGAAAATATAGCTTGTGTGTGGGAACTTTAGCATTCAATCTGGGTTGGTTTCAAACTGGTTACCAGGTCTGAGAACAATTTCTATTTGCATCTTTTAAGCTTGTAATACTCTCAGATAACCTTATTGTAATCTGCTATTCAAATCTGAGTGCTGTCATTGTATAAAGGATCAATATTAAAGCTCAGAAAGTATTGTCAAAGTTTGAACTGTGTTTACTGTTCATGCATTGTAATGTTCCATCAAATATAGAACATTGAAATTCTGATATCAATTATTGGTTGAAGCATACTTTCCAGTTTGAAGTTCATTTTTATATGAGTGGTAATTATTAGTTTGATAAAATGGTACATCTATCAAATTGAGAAATCAACAAAACTTCATACTATTCGGAAGGGGATCTTACAATTTTAATAAAAAGGTCATTTTCGGAGCTAAAAGGAGTTTAAATTAAAAAGTGAATTTTTAAATAGAAGCTTCTAGAGAGTTTGATGGGAAAAGTATAAAAGGAGGTTATGAGAACTCATTTGGTCATGTTGAGTTAATTCTATTTCTCTATTTGAAAACCCTTGTGGTTCTGAGATTGAACTTAGTTCATCTCAAACTTTTGGGGGACGAAATCCCTCTTGAAGAATATCATCCATGGTGGTGAAAGATCCTCTTTGGTTGATAGCTGATAGATTCATTCAAGGTCTATGCGTGCGCTTCAATTGCAAATTTGGAGGTAACAAATATCATCTTTTTTAAGTGTGGAGTATGAAGGATTTTCATATATTATAACATGTGATTAAGGGCATATTGAAATTAGTCCCTGGAGCTGTACTTCTAGTTTGGCCATACATGCTGCAAGGTGTTCATCCATTGTTGAGTTTGCATTTTGAAATTAAATCAGAGAATGGTGATGGATATTGTTTCTGAATCATTCTTTAACTAGACAAACATTTCTGAGCCTATAAAAAGCAGTTTATTATTATTCTGGTAATTACCTGAATTGGCCGTACATTCTGGAAGCCGTTTAGGAGCTACATCGTACACCTTCACAAAGCTGGTAATTTATTTGGGTGATTAAAAGTGGGTTTGGGAATATTTTCAGAGGATGTTATCTGACTGGCAGTGAGATTAATGCATTGAAAATTATTCAAAACAAAGGTTTATTTAATTAAGTGAAACCGTACAGCTACCTGGGCCGTAACTCTTGTTCTTTGGTTGCAAAGTGAGATGCAAGCAAGAAATCTTTGTGGGTAATGTTTTAATATTATTGTATTAGTTGATTAATCAAATCTGAGCAGAAAAATTCATGCTTAATGCTGTGTTGGAATTACTGGAGCTGTCTGTTCCATTTTGCCAGCCGTACCATGAACTGAATGCTGCACCTTCAAATTCATTCATCTGGTTTGTCTGAAGCTTCAAACGGTTGTGGGTAATGTTCTAAATGTTTTCCTTTGGTGATATTATCAAGATAGACCTGTGAAACAAGTGATTAATCTGCCCATTTATTTCTTGGTCTGTGTCATACCTCTTCCTAGCTGCCGTACATGTTGCCTGGGCCAAACCATTTTCAGTTTGCAAAAGTTGACAGGAATAGTGATTGATTTTGAGTATAGATGTTATGCCTCTAATCTGATGTGGAGATTGTTTAGCTTATTCATTCAGAGGTGTTGGAGTTTGCTCTCTATGTTTATTCGTAGCTCTCAAGTGTGCCATACCAGAGTCGTAGGTGGGAAGTGAGACTGAGTTGATAGACATATTTTACACCCAGACTAGAGTGCACACTGCTAATAAGGAATGATAATCACTATTTATTTCATTAGATGATAGCTGAAACCTGTAACATGTGAAATGAGAGTGGTCACTGGAGGTGAAGGTTATTGCAATCTTCCAGAATATTTTGTGTTTAAGACTGATCGTGGCAAAAAGGGAATGAACCTGTATTTGGATGTCACTGTGAAGAATGATATAGCAGTTACAGGAAATTAATAGCTGCTACCTGCATTTAATTATCTGCCCATTAATCTCTGTGATTAGCATGTGGTATGCCTGGCTGTGCATGAGTTCTTGGTTTGGCTATGAGCTGCATTTGAATATAGAAGTACCAGCATTTTTATTTGGGAGCAGATTCTTTAGTGCAGAGCTTCATCTGTATTTACAAGCTTCCAGCCATATCTACAGTTGCTAAAAGGTTAGCTTGTAAAATACCCTGTCTTCTATTTGGGTTTTGTTGGCGTTTAAATTCGCACCTCTGGAATGTGAATTTGAAACAGACAGCTATGCACAGTAAAATTGCTCTTCAAATTAGGAGGGGAAGCTCCCTCTTGCTGATGGTGTGAAAGAAAGTAAATTAAAACTAATTCATCTATCTTTTTGTTTCAGCTAGAGCACAAGGTTTATAAAACACAAACGCCGCAGCTGAGATTTTCTGATTAAGAATTCCAACTATGACTAACTTAAGCTAAAGACGTTTCTAATATCTCAAGTAATACGCAGAGCAAGAGAACTAGAAATGAACAAGGTTGATTCTTTGACAAAGTGCTTCAATAAACTCTTTCCCAACATACACCTACTTACTTTCAATGTAAGCTGAAATTAAGTTCATAAAAGCATAACACAATAAACGGAAATCTGAGATGTTATACCAAGGCAAAGGAGGCTCATGATTTTATTTTTCAAACTTTTGGAACAAAGATTACACTAAACACATGCACGAAACAAGAAATTGCAGCTATAGAGGCTTGCAATCTTGTTCTTACACAAAGAGAACAACAATTACAACTACTTGTTGGCTAAAAGAGACTCAACAATTCGCTATCATAAACACAATTGAACAACACTAAATAACAAATAGAAGGCACTTAGGCTTAGCGTTTTGTTATCACTAGCATGGTTAAAGAAAACTAATGAGCAAAGTCTCTTATTTATAGGCAAGCAGAGGAGCAGGGAACCCTAAAATCTCCTTGCTTTTACAATCTAGGGCTTGCTCAACAAGCAAGCTTTATTTCTAAATCTAGAAAGAAGATAACATCTAACACTTAAGAAAGCAAAAAAAAGTAGGAAATGCCAACTATTACAATTTATCTTCTTTTTCTTCTCAAAGAATGGATAAGAATTGTTCCGAGAATAGAAAGAAAGTTGGAAGAAAGCTTCCAGAAGAAAGTAGCTTTAGATTTCAATCACATTTGCTAGAAAGCTAGAAATTGTGTCCCGATTCGGTGCATCTATACCATCAATAGCAAAGTTGCACTTTTCTAAGATATCCTCTCCATCTGCAATTAATCTCAGGAAATCTTCAACCTCATTGGTTGCCTTTTCAAACTTTGCTGACATCATCGAAATATGACTCATTCTCCCGCCAACTGAATTGCTGCCATCACATCTGTGAACAACATTCTGAAACTGATTTTGCACTTCATTGAGTCCGACATAGGAACCATCTTCAAGACTATATCGAGAAGGAATCTCAGTGACAAACTCTTGGATGAAAAGAAGAGCTTCAATCACCCTTTGTCTGTAGGCAATAAACTCCTCGGATATCCTCTCGTAGGTTTTGACCTTGAAGACATGATGCTCTCTCCAAGCAAGGATCTGCCTCTTGTGTTCTTTTGAGACCAGTGAACCATAGGCTGTATCTAAATCAGCAATGATGATTTCATGCCTTGGTTTTACCTCCGCCATTGACTATTCAAACCCTTGAATACCTTGACATAGTTCATGAGCATTGTCTCTCAACTGAAACATTTGTGTTAAGATCTCCCTTCCTCTGACAATGAAACTCTCAATCCATTCTTGAGTTTCCTTCCCGTAAATGACCAGCTATCTCAATTGATGATGATCAGCTGGTGTCTCTAAAACCGGGGGCAGCAACTGAGTAGCCTGTGAAGTACCTTGGACAAGGTTTGAAATGAAGAGCCTGAGTTGTCGTATTTCAGCCTTGAGGGCTGCTTTGTCTTCTCCATCCTTGAGCACTCTTTCTTGAAGGCTTTTAGACACAACTCTGAACAAACTGACATCTGCATGTCTAGTATTTTTACCAAGATTAGCCTTGACCATCACGAAGTCATCCATATCAACTTCATTTTTGTTCTTGTCCTCTGGGGGTATTGCAGTCTCCATGACTATCTCACCATTAGGATTCCTATCAAAGTGAACTTGCTTCTTTGCTTTCTTCTTAGGAGGTTCCTGATAGATGTTATCAAGGTCATCAAAATTCACCTGATATGAAGGTCTTCTTCTTACCCTTCCCAAGGAGCTCTCAAGCCAAGACACGGTAGTATCTTTACTAACTTCCTTGGGAGGTACAATTGCAATTTCTTCATTATCTTCAATAACTAGGTCAATGTGGATTGGTTAAGACCCTGTCAGTGGTATAGAATCATGTGCTACGGGCGCTTCTTCTGTCTCCTTCTGAGGTATAGGCTCTTCTGGAAGAGCTTCTGCTTCAACTGTTGATGACTCCTATATGACTATACCTGAGAAGTCTAGCCTCCTTACATTTTTGGTCGACCTGCTGCCCTTCACACCATCTTGAGACTGACTTGCGCCTTTCCCTTTTGATTGTGCTCTGGAAGAGGAGGGAAGTGATGGCTGTACCCTTGGCAGCTCTGCTGCTGGTATGGACTTCTTCCTTTTGAGAACTAGGAAGACCTTGCTATGTTCGAGGACTTGCCTCGTCCTTTCTTTGACTGAGAGGGATTCCTTATTAGCCCAACTGACTTGAGGAAGGGGTTGATCTTCAATTCGCTTCCGGGCATACATTGGGAGTAACACATCTTCATCATCATTTGACAATCCTTTGATATCCTCTGATAGGCAATCTTTCATCTGGTGAAGAGTGAGCCTATTGTAATTGCGCCTCCGCACCTCAAACTCATCTGTACAATTGGCCCAAAAATCTTCAAGGGCGGATATGTGAGCATAGTTTCTCTCAAGTCGAGCAGCGTAGACGCCATGAGGATCATACGATCGTCTCTCGCTGTAAGGCTTGAGACCAAGTTTGTCTAACTCATCTCCCATGGTTTTAGCATCTGCTACTGTCCTGCATGTATAGATTCCCAGTCCCAATGGAAAATTGAGGGCGAGTTTCTTTCTATTCCTCAAGAATGTGTGGACATCGTGTGCTTGCCTTAAGAACTCCGTGAAGATAACTTCATCTGATGGGTACCTTGGTAGCATAAGTGGAGCACCTGAAAAGCCATAAACTCTGAGATAAGTGAATGTAGGAAATGGTGTAAACCAATCTGTCCATTCAGCTATTGCTGCCCTGGTTGTGGATGAAATACGAATGTGCAATTCATTATCCAGGTCTCGCACTGTTTGTATCAGGAAAGCCTCATTCACCCTCTTGTAATGATGTAATGATTTCGTGAATTCTAGCTGAGGGTAATAGTTGTAGATATGTTGTATGCTCAATTATCCCTTGGTGTTCAACCCTCTGAATTGACCTTAGTAGGCCACTAGGTAGACTAGGTAAGAAACCATATGGAACTCATGAATTTGGAAATACTCTGTTATCTGCTGATGGAGGCTATCATTGATCAAGGTGGGCCAATCATAGAACTCAGTCTTCTTCATGGTGTAAGGAATCACATAGAACATCCATGGTTGAAACTTGGTAACATATTGTCCAGTGACCTTGTTGAGCAAGGTGATTATAATAGCAACTTCGTCCTTGAACTCTCCTCGCCTGACGTTCTTAGGCAAAGTCTTATGTTTTTCCTTCATCCATCTTTGTGCAATCTTCTTACTGTACTTGTCCTTATGCATCTCCCACATCCTTTCACATTCGCCCTTTGAGATAGTGACACTTTCAGGCCAAGGGGGAATGGAGAAACATTTTTCGATCATGTCAGGCTTCAAACTGCATATCAATTTGCCATCAACTGATTGAATCTCCCTTGTAGCCGGATTGTAATGCTTGATGCAAGCAATTACAAACTCGAGACTCTGAACTGAAATAGGAATAGATGTTGCTGCGAGGAGTCCAAAGTGTCCCAGGTTTTTGATTGAAGTGTTGCTTGCGCTCTCCAAAGCGTGTAGATCAAACACCGGCTTGATGTGATGTAAGTCTGTCTCAGCTGTTTTGATGAAATCGTGGTAGAGAGCTGATTTGGTCTTGAAATCATTGGGAGTGCATTCCATTTCGAAAACCTTGAAGAATGACTATAAACTCGCCTAGGTTCAGACAAGTTGTGAGCAACTTTCTATTTTTACAATGCTAGTTTTTCTTCCTCCAACAGACAAATTTTTCAAAAATTTTCTGAGATATGGGTTTTCTTCAGAATTCCGTTGCAAGCCAACCCAGATCATTTGTTTTTGAAAATTTTGAGTTTAGACTAAAAAGCAACAAACCCTAATTTCTTCAATTTTTCACGAAAAAAGCTGGCACTTGGGTTTTGTTCAGAATGTAATTGGAAATGGACCCAATTGATCAGATTTGAAAAACATTGAGGGCTGATCGAAAAAACAGCCAACCCTAGAATTTAAAATTTTCTTGGAAAAAAAGCTGTGATATGGGTTTTCTTCAGAAGACTGTTTTGAGAGGACCCAAATGATCAAAAATTGAATACACTGAGGGTTTCACTGACATGCAAAGAAATGGCAGCTGCTGCAACTTGAGAAAATTTCTTGAAAAATTCTTCAGAAGAATGAGATGACAAGACCCAGATGGCTGCAAATTGAAAATCTTGGCCTTCTTCAAAAATTTGATCTTTTGGATGAAAAAGCATGAAAAAGCAAGGCCTTATGCTGCTGGTCTGAAAAATTTGATGAAGAATCAGCAAACTTGAGTTCTTGAATCATGAAATATAACTTCAAATCTGCTGCTTCACTCTTCTCCTTGGGACGCCACCTGCAAAAATGATGAGAATTGCATGAAAGAGTGGTGTTAAATAGACTTTAGGGTTTGAAATAGGTTTGCTTTCTTTTGCTTTAATCTTCAAAACCCTAGAATTAGCTGGTTCGATGAACTTGGACATTCTCTTCATATTGCAACTTTGAAACTTTTGAAAATTTGACTAAGGCAAGTAAACTTGGGCGCCCTTCTTCACCAGGGGGGCCAACTTGCTTTAGAGTTAGTCAATTTTTTAGGAATTTTCAACTTTTCACAATTTTGACCCCCTACTTTGCCCTCGAACTCTGGCTTCCAAATTGATCCAACAAGCGAGCTGGATGATTCATTGCGTAGCTTGACTAATTCTGAGAAGATTGTTCTAGAGGCGTCTCTGGCAAAAAACTTCATTTTGACCGTCGAATTCATGGGAGCCTATTTCCTCCTAGGGTGCCCATTTTGTCCAGATTTAGCCATTTTTATGATTTTCAAGTTCATTTCCCTTTGATCTTCTGATGAAATTCTGGTTCCAGGAGCTACGCTGATCGAATTGACTGGCTGACTGCTTCGTTGGATAGCTTAACTGAATCAGACAAGACGATCTTGGAGGTTGTGTCTACAAATTTTTTCATTTCAAGCTCCAAAACCTTGGGCGCCCTTCTTCACCAGGGGCGCCCATGTTCACCAGACTTAGAATATTTTTCATTTTCTTCATCTTTTTCTCTTCTATAGATGATCTCGTCAGATTTGGAGATTCGGGTGTCGGAGTGACTAACGACTGGGCTCGTTACAGAGTTGAGGAGAAATCAAGAGGGGTCTCATGGGAGTAACTCTGTCAGAAAGTTGGATTTGAAGCTTCAAAAGCTTGGGCGCCCCTGGCAAGTTGAGGCGCCCAACTTCACCAGTCTTAGACAATTTTCAGTGACTTTTCATGATTTGCTTTCTGCATTCTGTTTGAAACTCCTCCGTTTGATCTCGAATCCTGGGCGACTGGATGATCCAATGACTGTGCAACCGGACTCGTTGCAGAGTTGGATGATTTAGAACAACTTTGATTGAGAGGTCAAGCCCTAATTTTCTCATTTGATACCCTAAAAAGATGGGCGCCTATCTCCTTCTGGGGCGCCCATGTCAAGCAGACTTAGTCAAATTTTCATAGTTTTCACCTTCTTTTCTCGTTCTTTGTGCTTGCTCGCCAACTCAACTTATGTTCGGTGCTTGCGTGTTGGATCTGGCACCTGGTAGCTAACTGACCTCCATTGATGACTTTTGAAGCTCCTAAAATTGAAAAAGCAAAATAGACCCATTAGGGCAAAACTGACCGTTTCTTGATTTTGACTGCACCAGCCTGATGAGGAAGTATTTTGAGCCAATCAAAATTAGTTTGAACCCTTTCGGACAAACTTTCTATTTTTAGAAAATTTTGCTAGTATTTGTTTCGAAAGAAACCTAGAAAAACTAAAAATAGCAGTTTTCCTAAAAAGAAGGGATGAAAAACTGAGATTTGGGTTTTGTATATTAGGTCGCTCTAAGCAGACCCAGATCATCAGACTTTGGAAATTTCAAGTTTTTACCCCTCATGCAAGACACGCACACCCAAATTTTGACCTTTTTGACAAATTTAACAAAACTTTTACTTATTTCTTCAAAATGTCTAAGTGTAGCAAATTTTTTTAATTTGGGGTACAACAGGTTTGTGATTAATATAAAATAATGACTTGTAGATGATGTTATACATTTGTCAAATGTATGCATTTATTTATGTTCTTGGCATGTTCAAATTAGAATGAATGTCCATTTAAAATCTCAGTCAGATTAGCTACATATCATTTAAACAAACTGAAACACAAACCAAGGAAAGAAAGGGGAAAAAAATTGGGGTGGTTATTACAATGTACTGGAGCTTCACTGCTCCCTTTTGAACCCTATTTATGATGAAGTGATTACTGATCTCTATGTGCTTGGACTTGTCATGAAACACTGTATTCTCTAAGAGTTTAACACAACTTTTATTATCACAATAAATGACTCGAGGATCCAACTCTTGATCAAATAACTTTGCAAGTAACTTGTGAAGCTAGATGGCCTCACAACTACTTGTACTAGCTGCCATATACTTTGCCTTTGCACTGCTTAGTGCCACTAAATTCTACTTCCTACTGAACCAAAATACTATTCTTGAACCCAAGCTAAAGCAACACCCCAAGGTGCTTTTCTCATCTATTGCACTACCTACCCAATTAGAGTCTATATACCCTTGCAACTTCACTTCACCATCTCCAAGATATCTTGGACCATAATTCACTATGCCCTTCGAATATTTGAGCACGTGTTGCTACATGATGCTCCTACCTGGGCTTCACCATGAACTGACTCAAAGTTTTTAGTGCAAAACATATATGGTTTGGTATTGACCAAATACATGAAGGACCTGTTGTGACCTTTTCACACATCACCCCATTACAAGTGGGGACCCCCTAATTTTTGCTTCATTTGGGTCTTTTGGCTTGATTTTGGTTGGTTTTCCTGTTGTCTCTCTATTGTTTTGTCTGTCTTTCTGGGGATGTGCCCGTCTAAATTGAGATTTTGGCTAAGTCTAAGAAATTAGGGTTTGCTTTGTTCATGCCAAGTTGAGGTTGATTCGAGTAAGCAAATTGAGGTCTGAGCTTGACACTGCATCCAGAACATTTCAAGCAATTTGCCTACGAATTTTGAGCTGAATTTGACAACTTGCTATTTTTAGCAGTCTGGGCATCGAAGCCATTTTCAGGGTTTGCATGTGAAGTTTCAAATGCATGTCTAGAGAATATTTCTGGGTTTTCTGAGACCTATGCAATGATATAACATGCAAGATGAGGTGATAACTTTTTGCAGTGTTGCCTTTGGAGGCTATTTTTAGGGTTTGCATGTTGGACTTTTCAGTGCATGCCAGCATATTCGTCATGGGTTTTTCAAGAGCTACGTAGCAAGGTAACATGCAAGCAGAGTTCATCACTTTTCAGGAACTTACTATTTTTAGCCAATGCACGCGTGTAGTCCAGTTTACTGGGTTTTTCTGGTTTTTTTGAGATCTCTCGAGCTATGTGACATGCAAACTCACCTGGCAAGTGGTTGGGCACTTTTTTAGGCATTTACTATTTTTAGCGGGATTTACTCCAGCAGCTCCCCAACACTTCAGTATCACGAGCTGAGCAACATGCTAGAGAAACGGGGTCAAACGGAGGTCATTTGAGGTGCATGCAAGTCAGATTAGGGTTTCCAGCTTCTGGGCTCAAAATGAGGGGTAAAATGCCAGAATCTCCAAAAATTGATGTATCCCATTGCAATCAGCATCTCTCAAGGAATCCAGGGGAAGAGGGTGAATAAAACTTTGGTGAGAAATATTTTTCTAAGGTATAAAATTCAAAAATTAAATGTCCCCCTTTGTAGTGATACACATAAATTTTGCATTTTTTGAGGGGAATTTTCTTCTGGGTACTAGATATCTTCGACAAGGAGATGATTTTGAAACTTTTCACGCCTCGCCTGAGACTTTAAGATGGAGATTTTACTCAGGCCCCTGGTTGATGAAGTTTTTTGGAGGAAATAAATTATTTCTGAGGCAGATTGGTTGGAAAATATTCTAAGGCAGAGAGAAATCAAACAACACCCTTCAAGGTGTGCCCTCAAGACGGATGAAAATTCTAAGAAAGACTTGTCTGAGTTAAACGTGCCCATCATAGAGAAGGAATTTGAAAAATTGGCTAAGTCGGAGGAAATGAAGACACTAAGGTCTAAAATGTGCCCAAGCTTACATGAGACATTATGAGCCAGAATTAATGTGGGTGAGAGAGTTTTCTAAGGAAAGAGATATGGAGTTCAGGACATGATGTGTGCTCTAAGCAAGTTGAGGTGAAGATAAGTTAACATGTGATATTTGCTGAGGATGGGAGAATAAAACAACACCCCTCTAAACTCGCCCTCAAGACGGATGAAAGTTTCTAAGGCATCAAAAATGAGCATCGAGGAGGATACCTGGTCAAAGTACGCCTATGATAAAAGAGTATGAAGAAAGCAAAGTTTGCTAGAGAAAAGTGATGAACTCTATTAGATACAGAGATCAATCGGACATTGGAGATCAAAACATGGATATCAAGTAAGTAAAGTGGATTTATATTATAAATTGTTTTGATGCTCTTCTTTTGTTTGCAGGATGAATGTCAGGACCAAGGTGGGAGGACTTGAAGTGATGGAGCAAATACTTCGGGACAATATTGCAACTTTAGGATGAAATAAAGTCACATGTTTCAAGCCTCTCCATGATGTCTCACTTGCGTCCAAACCATGAAGGGAGATGTTATCAGAAATGGCTAAGTGTTTGAATTTCTCCTCAGAGACCCAATATGCACCCAACACAGTCAAGCGAATGGAAAGCGGGAATGATTGAATCCAAGACAAGAAAATCTTTCAGGTTCAGAATGAAGGAAAAGATGAAGGTCTAGGTGTTGGAGACTGACATCATGACAAATTGAAGGACATGATAAAGGAATTCTTCTTAAGTTTGAAGTCCTCCGTCAATGACCCAAAAGATGTTCTCTAGCATACTCTGCATAACCAAAGGTACCATGACAACAAGGAGGAAGATCATCGTCAAACAGCTGAACGTACCTACCATATCAGTCCAAGAAACAAAAGCCATGATGATCAGACTCATCCAGTTTGTAGTCAAGAAGAGGAACTAGAACAATGCGAACGCATCTATGGACAAGAATCTTCTAAAAGGATGGTGGACATTAATTGCTCATTTATTACTCCACTCTTCTTGGTGGCGTTTTTTAGGGTTAGGGCTTATGTGGCTCGATCTGGGCCATCCATCTAATTCTAATTTGAGTCGTCCATTGGACTGGACCAACTAGAATAGAGAGACTGATAGTGTAGCATAGATTGGTAGATAGTTTGAAGGAGGAAAGTTTTTGCTTTGAAAACTTTGTAAGAAATTGTTGTGAACACTCTCAATAAAAAGAGTTTTCGTTGATGATGATCTCGTCTTTTGTTGTGAGTAGCTAGCAAGGTTTTTTCGTCCTTCTGATTTGAGTAGTAGCTTAAAGTAGAGTAAATTTCATTTCATGCAATAGATAATAGTAATGGAATGTGGTGTTTGACTTAAGCAAGCTTCGCTTATCAATACCACTAGCGGGTTCACTGACGGTGTGTTCGCCTTGTGCGGTCAACTGGAAACGTTGTGGGCATAACTTCAATCACATTTTGAATGATGGTATGCGTCGTTGTGATGGTATCTTCATGTCAAGTGGTGGTTTGAATATCTTTAGTCACCTCCCTTGAAGATTGCACCGACTTCGCAGAAGCTGTCTGATGCGAGGCAAAGTGAAGTCCGGTTGAAGTTTGCTGAAGTTGAGCTCCATATATCACATTTAGGATAGAATTTAGACTTTCTAAACCTTGCACTCATTTAAATTTAGTACTTTCTGGTTAGTTTAGGAAACAAGAGCTTTATAGACAAACCTTTTGAGCATTCAAATTCCTTTCTCCACTGTTGAACAATTTTGTAAGTCCCCTTGAAATACCAGCAAATCACATCGAGCCAACTGAGACTATCCACTGCATGAAGGAACCTTGGAGTTGAATGGATGATCTTTCTAGCAATCTTAGCATGCAGGAGATTTTGTTCAATAGAGGATAGAGTCGCCGTTGGTAACTTTATTCTATGTTGGTGCGGTCACGAAAAACACATCAACATGACCTATCAGCTGCCTGCACAATGTGCGATCAGTCACCTCCAAATTTGAATATATTACACTTCAAATTAGTGATCATAGGTGTGGTCATAGGTTTGCGATCCTCCATCTGAAATAACTTCAAGATCTCAATTGCATACATACATTGCCCCGAGAAAATATCTTCTAGTCTCTACCAAGCCTCTAACCTTAAAAAGTAATGCATCAAGATGATGTTTTTCATCTCAAACTCAAAAGATAAATTTTCCTTGCACTCTACAATGAGTTGCTTTGCACCTATAATGAACAAATCATCTACATATAGTATCAAAATATGTATATCACTCCCAACAACTATGTAATAAAGGTTAGAATCTACTTCACTTTTGTTGAATTCCATACTTAGCAGATATTTGTCTATCTTTGAATACCATGCCCTAGGTGCCTTGAGGTTGAGTATTGGGGTGGTTGGGGGCAGTGTGGGGGGGGGAAGGGGGATGATTGGGGGTTGTGAATGCCACCATTGAGGCCATTTGAATTTATGGCATTCTCATCGAGTTTGGTATCTAGTTCAAATGACCAACCGCTATTTTTTTGTGGCAACCAAAGTACCATTCAAATTTCATAGAATTCAGTCCACCATCAGTGGATCAAGTACATAGAGGTTCACATGTAGTATATCTGGGAGCTTTTTCATGGATAGGTCATTAATCTTTGATATTGCCTAACTTATATGCGAATCATCAACATTTTCATCAAGCCCTTTACAAAAAATAAGTTTCTTTATTTACAAGGTTTGTTGGGGTGTGGGGAGCTTCTCTTTGGGAGGGGGATTTCTATGTATGTAGGTACTGTTGGGTCCCAAAGTCGCTAATCACATTTCTAGAAGGTTCAATCCACTTCAAGGCCAAGGATATGCCATTCTTGAAGGTGGATAAACTGGGTCATCAACAAAATGATAGTGATGATAGGCCAATTGTTGAGAGTGGATAGTCTCTCCTTCACTTTGGGTTTGGCTAGATCTAGGAGGGTGTTCCTAGAGGTAATTGTTAACAAGATTTAATCACAAATGAAGGTATGCAAATAGGTAAACTTGTGGTAGTGCCCACTGTATGTTTGACCCCAAAATCCATTAGTAGGTCAAGGACTAACCTAATGCTACAACCTCTATTAAGTTGATCAAGACATCATTGCAAGATTGCAGATGTGAGTATGTGGGACACGATTCTCTTTAGGTGAAAATCTTCAAGGCTCGTAGGAGATTTTTCCCTAGTTAAAATGTTGAACCATGAAACACATACAAACTATTTCCTACTCCTAAACTACTGGTGAATTATTTTGTTCCTTTGAAGGTGGATAGAGAGCCAAATGCTTCCAAGACTGTGGCCTTATATTGTGTTACAAATTCACAATCAACTAGAAGACACAACACATAGAAATGACAAAAGAGATGATATTAATAATTGAACATGCTTAATAATCCCTCTCCAAACTTCCATAGTTCCACATGCAATAAGGAAAAGATCATTACAAATGACAATATGCAATGCATTAAAGTGCTGCATGCTGCAAAACTTATTAAGTTCTTATTACATTCACACTAAAAAATGTGGTGAGAGTAAACCCTAAGTTAAGAAGAACCTATCACACTTCGTTGCTTGGAAGTCCTCCGAAAGGTCCACAACTGGCCAAGGAGACATTGAGTTACAAATATCTGCTACAAGATAGCTACCTCTTCGTGATTTGCAAGGTGAGTTGCTCTAATGGCGACTAGATAGTAGGTATTGAAACCCTAGATCTTGCTCGATGTTGTCGTTGCATGAAAATGAAAGAATGATTGACCATTCAAATGAGAAATGAATTGATATTTATAGCACTCGATTCAGTTTCTAAAACATTGTGCAATTTTGACTCAAGATTGCATATCATTAATGCTATGTGTGGAGAAAATTGAAATCCCATGAAATTTGCTGAAAATGCTAGCTTGGAGATGGTGTAGAAGCAACCTACATCTGAAATTCCAACCATCACATTCATGGCAGCATGGTGCTTTTCATTGTCCATCATTGATTTTAAATTTTGGGTTTGTGCCCGTGAGGTAAGTGGCAAGTTTCTAAGTAGAAAAAGCCAATTGGTAGTGGAGGAATTGTGTGGGAATGGACATCAAGATGGGATGTCCAAGTGGAAGGAAAGATATCCAAAATTCAAGATGAAGTTTGCATAAGAGAGAATACGTAGAGAAAAGGCCTTAGAGCACTTTGTGGAAAAAGGGTGTGGAAATGGATACGGAATAGTATACTTGGAAGGAGCCCAAATATTTGGATGTGTTAGGGAATATTGCAAAAGGGAGGAAATTGAAGACTTATCGGAATGTAAGGATGATTTAGAGGTAAGAGGGAATGGGAGATATCAAAAATAGACATCAACACTTTGCAAGAGAGGACCCAAGGAATTTTCAAGGATATCTTGCGTAACTAGATGCTAGATGTGGATGAAGTGGAAAGGGGATACATATCTAGGTTTTCCTTTTGAAGTTTGTAAGAACATAGAAGGGAATAAAGGTTTGTGGGGATTGGGAATAGAAGTGGACAAGGGGATGGGAGGAAAGAGGATCATCTAGATCTCCCACAAAAGAAGTGAAGAAAAATGAATGAAGGGTGTGAAAATCCTTTTGTGAGAGAAGAAAGGAGGATCAAATGTGGAGGAAATATCAAGATCTGGTTAGAAAATCTGGAAATGAGGTGGAATGATTGGAAGTGAATGAAATGGAAGGAATGAATGGATATTGCAAGACTTTCATATGGAACAAAATATAGGATGCTAGTAGAATAGGAGATATCCAGTTCCACACCCAAATTTTGCAACTTAGTGAAATGAATGGTTAATGACCAAAAAATGCCTAGACTTGGATTTTTATTGCATTTTGGTAACTTCCAACTTATGATAGGTACATGGGGGATGAAGGAGAACAACATTTAGGTAATATTGATAAAGTGGACCCATTGAAAGACTTCTTAGATCTGTTATCTATGATGTGCTAAATTAAGGCCTAAATGCACAAATGAGCTAGGACTCAAACAAAATTTGGCATTGTCAAAGTGAGTCTCAACAAGTACCTAATTAGGCTTTATTTGTCGAGAGCCATCTTTTTACCCACCTAAGCTACACTTAATGGGGATGTTAGTGTAGGTTTTTAGTTTTCTTTAGTTGGATATATGTATTTTCCTACATTTTTGTTTAGATTTCTTAGGTTGTTAGGAGTGTGTCATTTATGAAGATAGATGGCATCTTTCGTGAATATAACTCCCACCTATTTTGTGGTAGTTGGACTTATATCTCTCATTGGTCGTAATTGCCTCCTCTTTTTTCTATTTCTATATGCACTCACCTTGCATATTCATTCATGTATCATGGGCTTTTTGGTTAATGCATTTTGTGTTGAGACAATTCTTGTAATCGTCTCTTTTGTTCTTGTAAGCTATCCTTATTCTACTAATTTATTCTACTAATTTGATTGTTGACTCATTTTTCAAATAAGGGTTTGAGTGTCTATTTCACACTAGATCTAGGTTATGAATGCTTTTTATGTATTCTAACACATAGTTTGAAGATTTGCCAAGTACTTGGTAGGACTTTGCAAACTAGCGAGTCTTTTTCTTGGCCATGCCGAGTTGACCAAGCTCACAAGCCAAGTCTTGCCTTGTCTTGGGCCAGGACTTGCTTAGTCTCAAGCTTGGACTCTTGAGTCTTGAGCTTAGACTCCTGAATTGTGCCAAAATGCCCAACCACGATTTTTAAGTCAAAAATTGTCATTTTTTGCTTTTATTCGCCCATTTCACCTAGCAAAACTGTAAGAACCCTAACCAGTTCAGCTACGGAAAATCTTAGTTTTGGCCTTTTTACATTCTGTCAAATAGTTGGCATGCAATGTCTGAGTTCTGATTTTCTGAGTGTTTGATGCAATTTTTGAGTTGTAGTGTTTGAGTTTGTGTTGTTTGCTATGCAATTACATATATCAAATGATTGAAAATAGAACAAACAACTTTGCTTTCATTAAAATAGATAAACCAACACCAATTTATGCCTTTATTCAATCTATATCAGGTCTGATTCCAATTATATCAGTTCTGGAGTAAGGTATATCAGACTGATACAACAATAATAAAACCCTCAAATGCTGATATGGTAATGTCCACCAATACTAATGCAACTAATGAGGAAAATGCTGCAAAAGATATCTTTATTATCAATAGATAATCTTTATTCATCTATTACATCAAAAAGGCATACCCGGAAATGAAGAGAACTTATTATATTAAAAATATGAGTGCTGGCAGCCATGAATAAACCTGAAAGTTGGATCGATCTGCTGCATACCATACTTTCTCCACCATGAAAACTCAATAAAATGCCTTCCTTGATATAGTCGCTCATAAAGGAATGAGAATTAGGCAAGAAGGCAAAGTGCCTAAGCCAAGTGAAATGACGTCAATTCCAATTGCTGGTACAGCCTGCTGACAGAAGACTGTACAGCCTGGAAGGTACAAATCCAACAATAAATAAAACAGCCCTTGTGTAGGTTATCCTTCTCAATCAAACTGCTCAAAACCCTTGATGAAACTTCTCTTTAATGCACAAATTGAACCCCTGAATGAAGTCCACAATTAGCAATGATTCAGCTAGTTTTTCATAGCCTCAAAATTGCAAAGACCAATGAGAGTTTTCGTTCCCAATGGCTGGAAATGGCAGAAACCCTTGCTTTCTTCTCCAAACTGCTCGAACATCAAAAACATAAGTGATATATTCAACAACCATGATATGAATTCCTTTTGATGCCTTTTTATAACCTCTCAAGAGGAGGTCGATCTTCTTAAATGCATTTAATTCCCTTTTCACATCCACTTTAGGTTTTGCATAAGAACTTTATTATAAGTCTCATTAATGGGCACTCCAATCCATGAAATATTAAATGCACTTTAAGTGATTTTAATGATGGGTCATGTCCTCATTGAAATAAAGTGCACTTTTAGACTTTATAATTTGACTTTATATTATTTAATTATCATTAAAGTACCTTTAATGATGATTACTCATTAAATACATAATAATTCACCCAACCAATTGATTAAGAAGATCAACATTGCATCTGAGACCTGTCTAGGTGCCTTACTAAATATAGTAACCCTGACTCCCTTGAAATGGTGACTTACTATAAATAGTAAGTATGAAGAATTGAGTTTAACGAAGACCAATCCTGAACCCACATTGAGCTCTGAGGGAGAAAACACACTGATCACTGCCAAAAAGGGGCCCTCTAACCATCTGCGTTAGCCTACGAGGGCCAGGAATAGGCTAAACCATCTGCGTTAGCCTACGAGGGCCAGGAATAGGCTAAACCATCAGAAAACAAGATCATGCTAAAAAGGGGACATTACAGTCCGCCTTCCCTGAAATTGCTTGTCCCCAAGCAATCTCAGCAGCCAAGAAAAAACCAATCCACCCGGATCTCATGGGTAGAACTTTGTAATGTCCCTAATGTCACCAATCGGCTCCTATAACACCAACACAAGTACAATTGACAAAACCTACCGAACCAAAACAATCCCAACAATAGGTGTCACCAGAGTGCAAACTTCATGAGAAAGCAACTCGGAGTGCTGACAAAGTTTGCTTCCCAAATGTGCGCAAGACAAGCTGTCATACACACTGTCTAGCACATGCGCCACTGAACTGTGCATCTAAAATAGATCATGTACATGAGGATAGAATGTAAAACTATACGCACTCTTCATTATGTACACCTCTGAAAACTCCTCTGTGAGCCCTATCTGAAATCCTGATGCACTGGAAGGATCCCAAACACTACGCTCAATGCTCATCTTAGGACTAGTGTCAGGAGGGAGATCAACATCTAATTCGAAGAGTGGATTATCATAAACGATTTCTGCCAGGACTCAAATAATGGATTATTCACAAACTGCACGCCCACTTCTTGTTGATCTGAATCATCCATCTCCCAATCCTAGGAGTAATGAGTAGAATCAAACTCCTGTATTGGCTTATGCTCTTTCTCCTGAACAACCTCCTCTCTCCTTGCGCCCTTCTCTCTACTGAGAGAGATAGAACACAAACTCCCACTATCATGTGAGCCATCAGCTCTAACCACCTCCTCAGCAAAGGTATTGCTGTTATGTACCACACGAGATGGCTCCAATGACATAATAGAAGCTGCTGATTTGACAATATCTTTGCACACTTCTTCTTCCATAGTAACTGCATGTCTATCCAACTCACAATCCTGGGATTCATTGGCATTAAATAAATTTTTTAATTGGTTTTCTAAGGTTTGATATAAAAATCAGACTCATTGTGGCATGAATCTTCATCATAAGGTGCATCATTTGTACCCAAATCTTGAGTACCAACATGTGACAACTCTGTAGAAACATCATCCCCCTGTGAAATCACTATTGTCTCATGTTGAAGCAAAGATTCCTTAAACATCCTTCTGGTATACTTTACCATACCAATCATTCCAGGACTCAAGGCAACAACACAGTTCAAATATTCATTAAAAGAGTACTGTGTTCTAAAATCATTTGGGATGCTTTGGTAGTCCTCAAAGAGTTGTCTGGCTTCCTGTTCTGTAATGTCCCCTTCTTGAGCATGATCTTTTTTGTTGACCGTTGGCCTATTCTGGAGACCCGTAGGCTTCTCGAGAGCAAAATTAGGGTTTCTTGGTTGGAGGATGCTTTTGCTCGTGAATTGGTGATTGAACTGTGGATTCCTTCTGGGTTTTTCATGAGCTTCGCAGTGATGTGTTTTTCTTGGCATTCTGAGCACTTTCATGAATTTACTATTTTTAGTAAATTCTATTTCTGGCAGTGGTCCTGTTGGTTTCGGCACGGTTGGCTTTCTACTTCAGTCTGTTTAGTTGGCTTGCTCAACTTTGGCTTTGGGGCACAATTGGAGAGAGAAGTTTGAATTATTTTAATAAAGTCATGTACTAATGTTATATTTTGTTGTTTACCCTCCCCCCTCCCCCCCCCCCCCTTAGCCTAGTGATTGAACTTAAGTTGTTTTAAAAGGTGGTCTTTATGGGTGGCGCCTCATGTAGATGATTTAATATTTTTTCTAAAGGCAAAAACAATGCTTGGAAAAGGGACGCCTATCTTATTGAGGAGATTATTTTTAAATCAAAAAGTCAAATTGACCTTGAAAAGGGGGACGCCATCTTGAAGGGAAAAGGAGTTACTTCAAATTTGAAAAGTTAGGGTTCTAGAAGTTTCTAGAGAGTCTTCACAAGTTTATAAAAGGAGGTCTTGGTCTTCATTTGGATTATCTGATATCTTGAGTAATGTTATGCTGCCGAAATGGTGTTGGACTGCTTCGAGGAATGAATGCCTCCTAGCTTGGCTCAACTTCGTGCTTGTGAGATAGCACCTAGTGGAGAGGTTTGCTTGCTTTTGAGTGATTTTGTAGTGAGTTTGCTTTGTAGCTGTTGTCTCTTCATTGTAATCTTTATATTTGCAAAATAATCAAAAAATCTGGAGTTGCTGGTTTGTGTTGCAGATTTGGTTTTTATCTCATAAGTCATTGTGTGATTTTCTTTTGGTTCTGGGTAGTTTACCCATGCATTTGCTAGGCAAGGGCGCCCCTCTCAGAGAAGTTTGGGAATTTATGATGAAGTCTCCAATTTTATAAACCAAAATCGCCCCTCCTTGCAGCCGTACCATCTGGAGGTGTCTTGGGATTTGTGTCAAAAAGTATTAAAGGATTTTTGTGGGGGTTTTTCTGTTCAAGCTTGGTCGCCATCCTTCTAAGGGTGCTTTGCATTTGATTTCACGTCAATAGGGTTAGAAATGAGTGAGTTATGAGCATTTTGATAGGAGTCTGTGTTGCTGGTTCTGATATTCATGTTGCTGGTCTGTCATATCAGACTTGAAAAAATTGTGTATGAGTGAAGGGTGGGTGTTAGGAATTCATGTTTGAGCTAGTGGATGACATATTTACTATTGCAGCACTTGTGGAGCTCTAATCCTTGATCTTGCAGGCATTTCTTCAATATATTGTAAGCTGCACAGTAGTACTGTCAGCATCTCTTCTAATCTTGTTTTCATGCTTTGCCCACTGAATAAGTGGAAGAGGCTGGCTTGCCGCCTATTTACTTTGTATTGCAATATAGTTTAATGACTCCGCCATATGGTCGCCTCATCTCCATCCTGGATTGAGTAGCACATACTTGGTGTTGAGTTACTTTCAGCAATATTAGTGATAGGGATCCTCTGACCATATGATCGTCCACCTTGGACACATTCTTGGTTAGAGTTGCTTGTTCTGAAATGCATAAGATCCTCTGACCATATGCACGCCGTCACCTGGCGCATTCTTGGTTAGGGTTATTTCAGTTTGTGCATTGCATCGAGATCCTCTGACCACATGCTAACACCTTGCCCATCTCGGGATCCTGGTGTACATCCTTGGTAGAGTTGAATTCTGCATTGTTTAGTTATTTGCTAACCCTAACGGGTGCATGTTGTTTGTAATCGCATTGCAAAAAAAAAAAAAAAAATTGGCTCGGAATATTTCATGTTCATAAACTTACCTGAATTGGTCTACAATACTGTACCAACCCATAATTGAAACTGACTGGATATTCTGTATAATTTTGTTTCAAACCCCAACAGGATGGCAGGAGACCGCTCGATACCACTGTAAGAACCCTAACAAGTTCGCTCGGAAAAACTCAATTTTGGCCTTTTTACATTTTGTCAAATAGTTGGCATGCAATGTCTGAGTTCTAATTTTTGAGTGTTTGATGCAATTTCTGAGTTGTATGTTTGAGTTTGCGTTGTTTGCTATGCAATTACATATGCCAATTGATTGAAAATAGAACAAACAACTTTGCATTCATTAAAATAGATAAACCAACACCAATTTATGCCTTTATTCAATCTATATCAGTTTGGAGTAAGGTATACTAGTGATACAACAATATTAAAACCCTCTAATGCCGATATGGTAATGTCCATCAATACTAATGCAACTAATGAGGAAAATGCTGCAAAAGATATCTTTATTCTCAATAGATAATCTTTATTCATCTATTACATCAAAAAGGTGTACCCAGAAATGAAGAGAACTTATTATATTAAAAATTTGAGTGTTGGAAGCCATGAATAAACCTAAAAGTTGGATCGATCTGCTGCATCCCATACTTTCTCCACCATGAAAACTCAATAAAATGCCTTCCTTGATATAGTCGCTCCTAAAGGAATGAGAATTAGCCAAAAAGGCAAAGCGCCTAAGCCAAGTGAAAGGACGCCAATTCCAAATGCTGGTACGACCTGTTGAGAGAAGACTATATGGCTTGGAAGGTACGAATCCAACAATAAATAAAGCAGCCCTTGTGTAGGTTATCCTTCTCAATCAAACTGCTCGAAACCCTTGATGAAACTTCTCTTTAATGCACAGATTGAACCCCTGAATGAAGTCTACAATCAGCAATGATTCAGCTGGTCTTTCATAGCCTCAAAATTGCAAAGACCGATGAGAGTTTTCATTCCCAATGGCTGGAAATGGCAGAAATCCTTGCCTTCTTCTCCAAACCGCTCGAACATCAAAAACATAAGTGATATACTCAACAACCATGTTATGAATTCCTTTTGATGCGTTTTTATAGCCTCTCAAGAGGAGGTCGATCTCCTTAAATGCATTTAATTCCCTTTTCACATCCACTTTAGGTTGTGCATAAGAGCTTTATTATAAGTCTCATTAATGGGCGCTCCAATCCATGAAATATTAAATGCACTTGAAGTGATTTTAATGATGGGTCATGGCCCCATTGAAATAAAGTGCACTTTTAGACTTTATAATTTGACTTTATATTATTTAATTAGCATTAAAGTACCTTTAATGAGAATTGCTCATTAAATACATAATAATTTGCCCAACCAATTGATTAAGAAAATAAACACTACATCTGAGACCTGTCCAGGTGCCTTACTAAATATAGTAACCCTGACTCCCCTGAAATGGTGACTTACTATAAATAGTAAGTATGAAGAACTAAGTCTAATGAAGGCCAATCCTAAACCCACACTTAGCTTTGAGGGAGAAAACACATTGATCACTGCCAAAAAGGGATCCTCTAACCATCTGCGTTAGCCTACGAGGGCCAGGAATAGGCTAAACCATTAGAAAACAAGATCATTCTAAAAAGGGGACATTACAGAAACAAAAACCTAGCAAGAAGAAGATTTGAAAAGAGAATTCTTAAGGATTGAAATTTGATCAAATCATCAAACAAGTAACTATTTTTTTTTTCTTTAAATTTTAAAATTAAAAAAACTTGAAAAAATAGGGGAAATGTCAATTCTTTTTCCATTTCCCCTCATCCCTTATTTCCTAACACTTTTAGCTTCTATTGCATTCTAATTTTTTAAATAAATGCTTATCATTTTGCTTGCTTTTGTTTTTTTTAATGCCAAGCTCAACACAAATGAATGGTAAAAAAGATCCTACATGGAAGTATTGGACATTGGGAGCTATCAAGGGCCAAGTCACTTGTAATGAATGCAAGCATCCTATGACAGGAGAAATTAATAGATTAAAATAACACCTTGCTCAAATACTTGGACAAAATGTGAAGGCATGCCCTATGGTGTCTGAAGAGGTTACTAGAGAGATGAATGCCCTACTTGTTGAGTTCAAAATGAAAAAAAGGGAAAAGAAAAAGACAAAGGAAGCAATAGCAATAGTGATGAATCAAAATGTACTTGTGGACTCCTTTGTTACCCCAACTCCAAGCATTCATCATCCACATTCCTCTATTGGTGAGAGCCCCGAGGGTTCTATTTCTACTTCTAGCCATATTCCTTCATCATCACCAAATTTCATTATTCCATGCAATGTTCCAGGGGCATAATCCTCACTTGAAGGTACCACTTGGAATAAAGTAAAACACCATGAGGCTAGGATGAAAGCAACAAACTTTTGGTACTATAATAATGTTCCCTTCAGTGTGACAAACAACCGATTTTGGAAAGGGTTGGTGAATGCATTAACAGTTGTTTGCAAGGGGTTTAAGACTTCAACAACTAAATATTTGAGTGGTCATTGCTAGAGGAAGTCATAAAATATACACGACTTGTGGTTGATTATCAAAAGAAAGTATGGCGAAAAAAGTATGCAACATTTTAACAGATGGATGGAATAGGACTCCGCTTAACTTTTTAGTGGCTTCGAATAGCACATTGGTGTTGTTGAAGTCTATGGATGCCTCTCATGAAGTCAAAAATGCTGAAACTTTGTGCAATCTTTTGGATGGGATGATCTAGGAGGTTGGGGTTGATAATGTTGTCCAACTTATCATGAAGAACACAGTAGCATGTGTAGTTGTAGGGAGAATTATTATGGAGAGGCATCCTACTATTTCTTGGACTCCTTGTGCTGCACATTGCTTGGATTTTTTGTTAGAGGATATTGCGAAGATTGGATGGGTCAAAAGTGTGGTTGAAGATGCTAAAAAAGTTATCAAATTTATCTATAACCATACTTGGGTCCTTTCTTTGACGAGAAAGCACACAAATGGCAAGGAGCTCATGCTACTATGAGTGACGATTTTCTAGCCACTTCCTCACTTTGCAAAGCATTCTTGCTGCAATTTGTCATCTCAAGCAAATGTTTGTGTCTAATGCTTGGTTGGAGTCTTCATTTTCCAAAAAAGTTGAAGGGGAGAAGACTGCAAGAACAATTTTTTATGACTTCATCAAAAACAGAAGGGAGTTAATCAAGGTATGTAACAAATACAAACATAAACTTTATACAAAATTATCTGTTTGCTATTGTTTCTTACCGGTTAATTTTGTAATCAATTCAAATTTTTTTTCTTTTTTCTAGGTGATAGAACCTTTGGTTAGGGTTCTTTGTATGGTAGATGGAGACAACATGCCAATGGGTTTCCTTTATGAGGCCATGGATAAGGCCAAAGAGGCTATATTGCATTACTATGGGGGAAACAAAAAAAATAAATCATTTGGCACATCATTGATCACAGATGGACAAATTAACTCCACCAATTGATAGATGTCTTGGCCTACTACTTGAACTCAAAGTACTACTTCTCTGATACATTTAAGGTTGATGAGGAGGTCACAATAGGTGTTTTTTCTTGCATTGATAAGATGGTGCCAGATGGTGGGATAAGAGGTAAAGTTCTTGATGTGTTGGAGGTGAGATTTACTATATCTTATTTATGAATCTGGCAATGTTGACTCTCTAGAAACATCCATTTTACATACATAATAATTAACTTTATATATTTCATCTATCTGTTCAAGGTCTACAAGGGTGCGGAGGGGAGACTCTTTTCTTTAGTTCAAGCAATTCAATGGAGAGAAAAACAACCAAGTAAACAAAATATTTTAATTTTTAGCTCAATATGACAAGTAGAAATTAGAAACTTGATTCTTATATTTTTTACTTAATTCCTATTTTTTAATGCTTTTTTGTAGATTTATGGTGGGAGAATTAGGGTGCTGGTATGCCAAATCTTCACAGGCTAGCCACCTGTATTTTGCCCCAACCCTATAGCGCTTTTGGGTGTGAATGCAATTGGAGCCTTTTTGAGAGCATTCACATGAAGAAGAGAAATAGGTTGACCTAGGAGTGCCTCAATGCTCTTGTCTTTGTTTGGTACAACCTTCGCCTTGAAACTATAAAGGTGGAGGGCATTTCACATGATTCCATCGACTTGGATGAGATTGATCCTTATGGTGAATGAGCGGTCGATGGACAAGATGACGTCCTCACTAATGAAGATCTTGCAAAATTGGCAAGAGGAGCAAAAAAAGCAATAGAATTGGGTGCAGTCAAGGAAAACGAAGACACTTTTGAAGAAACAATCTATCTTCATTTTGATACTGACTTACCTTCTAGTTTGATGCTTGAAAAATTAAGTTACAGTAGAAGGGGAAAGAGGAAGATGTAGATCATATTTGGTTGTGTTTTTCATTTTGACATATCACCATATGTAAACAGTTATAAATTTATAATGTTGTTATACATTTGAAACTGTGAAATTGCAAATTTTGAGAGTTTGAGGATCATATTGAAATATTCTGAGCCAATTTTTTTTTTTAATTTTTTCAATGCAATTACAAACAACATGCATCCGTTAGGGTTAACAAATAACTAAACAATGCAGAATTCAACTCTAACCAAGGATGTACACCAGGATCTCGAGATGGGCAAGGTGTTAGCATGTGGTCAGAGGATCTCAATGCAATGCATGAACTGAAATAACTCTAACCAAGAATGCGCCGGATAACGGCGTGCATATGGTTAGAGGATCCCTATTAATTACAATGCTGAAAGTAACTCAACACCAAGTATGTGCTACCCAATCCAGAATGGAAATGAGGCGACCATATGGTGGAGATATTAAAACTACAATGCAATTCAAGTAAATAGGCGGCAAGCCAGCCTCTTCCACTTATTCAGTGGGCATTACAAAATAGGAAGAGCAAGATTAAGAGAAATGCTGACAGTACTACTGTTCAGCTTACAATGGAAAGTGGAATGCCTGCAAGATCAAGGATTAGAGCTCTTTAAATCGTTGCAATAGTAAATGTGTCTTCCTTAATGCCTATTATGACTTCCCAACACCAACCCAAATCAAATGACAGCCTAAATGCAAACTGATATGACTGATCAGCAACATGAATAACAGAACCAGCAACACAGATCCCTATCAAAATGCTCATAACTCTCTCATTTCTCACCCAAATGACCTCAAATAAAATGCTGAAGCTACCTAAGATGCTGGCGCCCAAATACCAATGAAGAAACTGACCTTAAACATTGCATATTATTTTTGCACGAATTTCCAAGCAAGCTGAAATTGTACGGCCCTCAAGGAAGGGCGATTTCTTCATGAAAAATCCAATTCTTGTTTATAAAATCTGGAACTTGGCAAGAATGGTCGCCCAAGGCAGGGAAACACAATTGATCAATACCCAGAATGATAATAAATTTATTTTTCAGAGATATGAGTAAAACTACAGATTCAGCAATAATATCAGGCTATCAGCAACTCCTGAAAATGACAAGAAATGCAAATAACTAAACTCCAAATGATAAAACAACACTACAATGCAAATCTCACCACAAAGTTCTCTCAACTACCACTAACTCATCACTAGTTGCTGTTTTGCAAGCAAGAAGCAATGCCAAGGCTAGGAGGCATTCATTCCTCGAAGCAATCCAATACCATTCTGGCAGAGTAACATTACTGTAGACGATAAGATCCTCAAAAGAAGACCCAAGACCTCCTTTTATAATTTTGTGAGAACCCATCCAGAAGCTTCTAGGAACCCTAATTTCAAATTTTGAATTCAACCTTCTCCCACCAAGAGAAGGCGTCCCACTTTTCTAAGCAATATTTGACTTTGATTTTTAAATTAATCTCCTCTTCAAGGATGGCGTCCAACTCAACAAGGAATAGACCTTTGAATAATAACAAATTCCCTCAATGAAGTGCCCACCCATGAGAACACCTTTTAAGAACAACATGAAGTGATGAAGCTAGGCCAAGGGGGGGGGTCAACATTAAAATATAACATTAACATAGCATTATTTAAATAAAATGAACTTATCCCTCCAAAAATGCACCCCAAGGCCAGAATTGATCAAACCAACTGAACTGACTGAAGATGAGCGCCAACTGTGCCGAAACCAACAGGACCATTGCCAGAAATAGAATTTACTAAAAATAGTAAATTCCTGAAGGTGCCTGGAATGCCAAGAAAAACATATCACCGCGAAGCTCTCTGAAAACCCAGAAAGAATCCGCAAATCAAACGCCAATTCACGAGCAAAAGCAACCTCCAGACATGAAACCCCAATTTCACCCCCGAGTAGCCTACGGGTCTCCAGAATAGGCCAACGGTCAACAGAAAAGATCATGCTCGAGAAGGGGACATTACACATATGACGTGTAATGTTTGAATTATGACAAATTGATTGCCAAATTCAACTTTTATGTTCTCTAAATGCATTTTTTCTTTTTGTAATTATAAGGTTTTTTTCTTTTTCTGAGTCAGTGCCTGTTGAAGTTGATGATTGAACTCCACAACACCCAAAAATCACTTGCAAGCAATTATCCTATCACAAAAGAAAGATCAAAGCAACTGATTTTCTATGCAACCAAGAGAGAAAAGATTGAATCCGGAAGAGCAAATGTTTGCTATGTATTAACCTGAATGGTTCTGAATTGTAATGAATATGTGCAAGATTTTATAAAAGCATGCAAAAGAAAATCCTAGATGAGGATTTGACTAGATAGTGACAAGTGTTCTAATCTCATGCATTGAGACAACTTGTCCTATATTTAATTCAAACTAATAATAAAAAAAGTTACTCCAACAATGCCAAGTCTTGAGTTTGAGTCAAAATTTTGGGCTTCTGAGTTTGAGCCAAGTCCAAATCTTCAAACTATGCTAACACACATCATGAAGAGGGAAGGATTTGCATTACACACACCTAGCATTTGTAATTCAATCATATATTTGTGAATACTTTCAATTCCATCTATATTGATCCATATCTCTTGAGTAGTTGTTCACAAGAGCCCATCACTTATAAGCATGAATGGTCAACTTGGTACTCATTGCATCTGGTTCATGCTTATAGAGTTGAAGGTCCTAGAATTTCCAAGACATCACTCATCCTAGTACCATTTTGTTTCAAGCACCCTTAGCCATGGAGTTTCCCCCATAATCAAACTCTCTTAGCTTGCTACCACGTTATCATAAACATTAGCAAGTGTTGCGCCTTATGAACCATGCATTTGTAACTTTATTTGTCTCTATTAGTGAATATGGATTTCTTTATTCCCTTTTAGTGCATTTCCCTATGAGCATTTCATATCTAGTAGAACAACCTAATTCCCTTGAGATTTGTCATATACACATATATCACTCATCACATTTTTTATATTTAGGCAACACTCTTAGATAGAGAATTACTAGACAAGTATTACCTAATAACTATTAAGAACTCATAAGACCCATTAGGATAAACTGCACTTTGTTTTTTAACATTTCAATTTGGTTGTCTAGTACTTTAATATTTAGTGATCTTTGTTCTTTGTCCACAACACATGATTTAACATACACAGAGAGAAAAAAGATCCCCATTTTACCTGAGTTTTACAAGTAGATATGACTCTTATCCAATAATTATTATCTCTCGTACATGATGTTCCTAGAATCATAGAAAATCAAACAGCAATCCTATGAATACTACCACTTGCCATGGCATCTTTCTAGAAGTTTGAGTCTATGACAATTTAAGCTCCCATTTTGAATAATTTCCTTGGATAATGTAATTTTTCTTCATGGCCTTTACATTCAGACTTTCAGTCCTTGTATTACTATTATCTTTTATGTTGCCTTCATGCTGTAGTTCTCACAATTCAATATTATTCTTGTTATTTATTATGCTTGGTCCCTACAATTCTTTTGCTTGTTAACATTATCATACTTATATCTCTTAAAACTGACATTTTTACCTTTAACTTTGATGTGATTCGTAATGTTCTCTAGGTAATAAAGGGTCTTGATGAAGGTATTCTATCCATGAAAGTTGGTGGAAAACGTCGCTTATACATTCCTGGACCGGTACACACTCAATTGATTTCTTGATCATTTTCTCTTTTTCTTTGAATCATTTTTAATTTCCTGCATTTCAAAAGATAATATTGTTGTACCAAAATCAGATGTGCTTAATTATGTTGGTAGGAATGCAAGTGATTGATAGTTTAAAGAGTAGCTCTAATTAGATGAATAAAAATCATCTTGTTGTCACCAGCACACCCAAATTCAAACATGGGGTCACTTTTTAATTATGGTAAACATTGGACTGATAATTATACTCCATAAATGTATAATATGGTCTTAGTAGCGTTTGAATGTTCAATTTGCATTGTTTATGCATTTGTGTTTGTTCCTTCGGCATGCATTTTATCTGTTGTACTCATGGCCATCTATGAGATGTTCACATGAAGCTCATTTAAATTTCAATTACAAAAGAGAGAATTCCAAGACAAAGCACAAATCATCTACATGGGGAGTAGGAAGCCAAGTTACGTTCAATTGATTTGCTTGCCGTTTGTGTAATGAATCTATCATTAGAAGATGCAAATCAAGAAATTTGTGGGTTGGGATGAAATTTAGAGGATAAAAAATTGAAGTTCATGGATTGCAGGAAAAGTCTCTACAAATGGTTAGTTCCCACCATGTGACAAAGTTGCTCAAAAAGGAATCATCTAGATTTGTGGCTTAATTATTTTCACTAGAGATCTAACATCTATCAACATCTCAACTACCGAAATCTTTAGGCAATTCTTGAAAAACACATAAAAGTTATTTGGAGATATGCCCTAGGACTTTTCCCCAAAAAAGGTTCATGATCAAGCTTTTCAACTCATTCCAAGGAGTCAACCACCTGTTGTGACGTTTTTCACACATCGCCCCATTGCAAATGGGGACCCCCTATTTTGGCTTTGCTTTTGGTTTGATGTTGGTTTGTTTTTGCTGTTGTCTCTCTCTCGTTCTGTCTATCTTTCTGGGACGGGCCCGCCGTTGAACCATAACGTGAAATTTTGGCCAAGTCTAGAAATTAGGGTTTCATCTTTTCAGCCAATTCAGGGGCAAGTAAAGTGAGAAAATTGAAATTTGAGCTTAACATTGTTATCAGTATGCTTCCAGCAGGTTTTCACCAATTTTTGAGTACTTACTATTTTTAGTAAGTCTGAAATTCAGGCGATTCATCAACATTTTTGAGATTCCGACAGTCGCACCACACTCAGAGTATATCAGACTGCTTGCATGCCAAATTTGAGCAAAAACAGATAACTTACTATTTTTAGCAGTCCGGCTTCCAGGGCTAATTTCGGGGTGCAGATGCAGAGTTTTTCTTTGCATGTCTGCATATTCCTTCTGGGTTTTTCAAGACCTTCGCGATGGTATAACATGCAAGACGAGACGACCACTTTCAGGATTCAGCCTTCCGAGGCTATTTTTAGGGTTTGCATGTCGAACTTTCTTTTGCATGTCAAGAGATTCCTGATGGGTTTTCCGAGAGCTTCGCGATGGTGTGACATGCAAACGAGGATTCTCACTCAGTAAGGAACTTGCTATTTTTAGCAGGTGTGTCCCGGCAGCCGCTTCCCAGCAGTTCAGAATCACAAGCTGTCGCAGTGCGCAGAAACAAAGACAAACGGAGATTTTCTGATACGCATGCAATGCAAATTAGGGTTTCCAGCTTCGGAGCCTAAAAATAGGCATCAAAAGTCAAAATCTTCAAAATCCGGTGTAAACCACCGCGATCAGCCCGTTCTTCAGCTATCTGCGGTGAAATTTCGAGTCAAACGGAGCACTTACTATTTATAGTAAGTCAATTTGGAAACTGGCTAAAAATAGTAAATCAGTTGCATGCGTCAATATCAGCCAACGGGTCACGTGGTGAGGAGCGCCTCGTCAAATTTCAACTCAATCGGAGCACTGGAGCTATCAGAAACATGAAGTTACTATTTATAGTAAACCACCCCCGGAAACATGCTAAAAATAGCAGGGTGATTAAAAATGGCAGTGCCGACAGGTTAACAGGGTTATGAGGATGCTACGTTCAAAATTTCAGGCCATTCCGAGCTTCACAGGCGCAAATTCAGAGAACTTACTATAAATAGCAGGGCACGTAGGCTGGCAAGGATGATGAAAATTTGTCTAAGTCTGGAGTCTCGTCCAGCAGGCATAAGAAAATGCGCCCAGCTCAAAGAGGCATCAAGAAAAATATTCTAAGTCACTGTTCATCCTCCTAGAGGCCTCAAATGCGCCCATCTTGAGAGAAGGTCAAACAAGTCAAAGAATTTTATCCTCCTCCCATGCTAAAATGCGCCCAAGGAAGAGTTGGTGCAAGGTATTTGAAAAATATTCTGTGGAATGAGTTCATCCTCCTGCCACCCCAAAATGCGCCCAAGCTGGTGAGGTGGAAGCATAAAAAATTCTAAGGCATGAGTTCTTGTTCTCCTCCTATGGCAAAATGCGCCCAACTCAAGCTCTCATGTTGGAAAAGTTTCTAAGTATAAAACTCGTCCTGCAGCCTATACAAAATGCGCCCAAAGGTGATAAAAAGTCAAAGAGGTCAACGAATATCATCCTGCTCCTATAGCAAAATGCGCCCAGCTCAAGGTTGATAGCAAAAAATTTCTAAGGCATGAAAGATATCCTCCACCACCCCCTAAATGCGCCATCCTTCATGCATGTGCAAATGCGCCCAAAGAGGTCAACAAGTCAACATGTTTCATCCTGCACATAGGTGGAAATGCGCCCAAAATGCAAGTGAGTCAAAGAGGTCAATGGCGTTCATCCTTCAAGCATGGCAAAATGCGCCCAAAAGCATGCATGTAAAGACAAGAAAGGGAAGTTGAAGGGTCACAAGATGGCGTTGGAAAAGGCTTCATTCTTCTCTCTCTCCCAAATGCGCCCATGCAAAGTCAAAAAGTCAAGAGTGTTTGAATGTGTTTCATCCTTCACCACATGCAAAATGCGCCCAAGATAGACTAAGAGTGGCATTGAATATTTTAACCTTCATGAAGTGTGATATGCGCCCAAGTTGAGGTAAGTAAAAGGGTGAATAAAGAGTGTGGGGATGAAATTTAAAAATTAATGTGGCCTAGGCGTTGGAAGTGAAGTCTTCTAGCAAGTGTAATATGCGCCCAAGGCACAAAGAGGAGAGATTTAAATATGCTAGGCGTAGTGAAATAAAATACAAGTTGTTGACAAATATTGCTAAGGCGTTGGAAGTTGAGTGATGGAAATTCTTTTTCTAAGGCATTGGAGCTTCAAAAATATTTTTCAAGTGTGAAGTAAAATGCGAAGTGGTGGCTAGAAAAATAAAATATGCCAGGCACCTCTATGAAAAATTTTCTAAGTGAAGTTGATATTTTCACAGGCAAAATTGATCGAGTTGGATATAAAATTTTCTAAGGCAAAATTTTCGAAGTGATTCAAAATTTTTCTAAGGCACAAAATATTCTCCCTTAGAAAAATGCCTAAGTCTGGAGAGATGATGGAATTTTCCTGAGGCACGAATAGAATTGCCAGAGGTGAAGTTGGTGAATGCCCAAGTCTAGACAGGATTGATAAAATTTTCCAAGTCAGAGCAAAATTCTCAGAGGGGATCGAAGAACAAGAACAAAGTTGTTGAAAGAATAATTTTCCAAGGTTCAAAATTCAGAGAAATAAAATGAACCCGTTCGTCGTGCACCCATGGGTTCGATGCGTTCTGGAGAAAATTTTCTTCTGGGTATTGAAGATTATCGATGAGGAGTTGATTTTAAGGTCTTCCACAGCTTGTCGAGAATTTTGGGATGAAGATTTTAAGTGGGCACCGGATTGATGAATTTTCCTAAGAGAAATTTGAAAATTTTCTAAGGCAAAAATGAAGAAAATGTGTTTTCAAGGTAATATCCTCCAGACGATGAATTTGAAAGAAACTGCCTAGGTGAATTTGCTTCAATCCTTCGTGAAGATAGTTTACTTGAGCCAGAAATGAATAAAATCGAGGTTATCAGAGCTCCAGCAGGTGAAATGAATTTCTCAAAGATGAAGTTTGTCTAAGGCATGAACTTGAACGCAAAGATGGCGATGAACGCTTGAAAGTTGGAGCGTGAGGATCAGGTGAGTGAGTTAAGTTTATATCATGAAGTATTCTAATATCCCTCTCCTTGCTTGTTTTGCAGGAGAAATGTTGAGGCCAGAGCACGATGACTTGAAGTGGAAGCACGATAAAGTTACAAGTTTCAATCTTGAAGGAGGAAAATTTGCAAGAAAATGGCTAAGTGTTAAGACTCACGATAAAGTTACAAGTTTCAATCTTGAAGGAGGAAAATTTGCAAGAAAATGGCTAAGTGTTAAGACTAAGTGTTAACTCAAGTGACAAAGATGAAGATCCTCAGGTGGAAGAAGTCAAAGAACAAAGTCAAGAAGGAAGATCAAGGACAGTGTGAACGCGTCTGCAAACGGAATCTTCTAGAAGGATGATGGTGGACATTATGGCGCATTTATTACCCCACTCTCCTCTGTGGCGGTTTTTAGGGCAATATTGTTTAGGGCTGAGGTGGCACGATTCTGGCCACTCTATTGATTGTAACCCTAGCCGTCTTTTGGGACTTGGCTAGCTATATAAAGGGGGAGTCCCCCTCATTTGTAATTCATTAGGATTAGAAAGTAGATAGTAGAGAGGATCAGGGTAGAATTAGAGTAGAGGGACAGCTTAGAGTAGCTTAGAAGTAGGTTGATAGTGTAGTTTGGAGAAGAAAGAAAGTTTTCCCTTTGAAAACTTTTGAGGAAATTGTTGTGTAACACATTTTATGATAATAGATCTTTTCATTGATGATGGAATTCGTCTTGTCATGAAATGCTAGCAAGGTTTCTTCTTCCTTTCGTATCCAAGTAGCTTAAATTCATGCAAGTAGCTTACTTTGGTGTGTGGTGTTTTACTAAGATAGCTTCGCTTTATTCCATACCACTAGCGGCTTGATGATAAGTTCGCCTTGTGTGGTCAACTGGACATTACCTTGAGTTTAACTTCGGTTGTGATTTATATGCTTATATGCGTCGTTGTGATGGTGTATGCATGTTAAGTCATAATTTGAACATCTTTTGCTATTTCCCTTGAAGATTGCACCGATTTTGCTGAGGCTGTCCGACGGAGGCTAGGTGAAATCCGGTTGAAGTCTATTGAAGTGAAGCTCCACATATCCTGCATTTAGAATAGAACATAAACTTCTTAGGCCCTACACCCTTTTCAATTCAGTACTTTCTGGTTAGAATAGGAAACCCGCACTTCATAGATAAATCTTTCGAGCATTTGAATCCCTTTCTCCACTGCCGAACAATTCTGTAAGTCCCCTTGAAATACCAGCAAATCACATCGAGCCAAACTGAGCCTATTCGCATTAAAGGAACCTTGGAGTTGAACGCATGAACTTTCTTGCAATCTTAGCATGCGGAATACTTTGATCAAGAGAGAATAGGGAAGCCGTTGGCAACTTTATTCTGCGTTGGTGCGGTCACGAAAAACACATCAACAGGTCCATGTTGGCAAGTTTAATGATTTAAGTCATTTTATATTTTAATATTTTTTTGGACCCCACACCTAGATGAATAATTTTAAGTTGTTTTTAAAGGTGGGTCTTTGGGTTTGGATGCCCCATGTGGAGGTATTAAATATTTAAAGATGTTAATATTTTCCTAAGTATTTGGACGCCTAGGAAGAGGTGATAAAAGGTGTTTGAAATATTAATTTGAGTTCTTGATATGGGCGTCCCTTTTGGAGGGAAAACGAGAATGTAAAAGGTCATCTCAAAAGTGCTATAAATACAAGGCTTTGCTCCTTCATTTGGTATCCATTGCTTATTACAACAAAGTGTTGCTAAAATGATTTTAGACCCCTTGCTTTGAGGAATGCATACTGTCATGTCCCCTTCTCAGTGACATCTCTCGGAGCACAGGATTAGCCTATCATACGACCCTCGTAGGCTGATAGACTAGATAGAGGGTCACGTTGGAGCTTGGCTCAGCTTCAGTTTGCATTTATTGATCAGTTGGCTTTCGTTCGGGCTCATTCGGACACCCCGTGCAGAAGTTGCTATTTTTAGCAGTTCTTGGCAGTCAGCGTGGGACCCCTGCTATTTTTAGCAGTATGGATTTGGCAGTGTTCAGAATCACTTCAGTGTTCGTCAGCTTCAGACGGATCAGTCATCGGATGGATAACGAGAGAAATATTAATATTTAATTGTATTAATTAAATATTAATTATTTGAGATTATAATATAAAGTTATAGTATTAAATTATAACTTAAGTGATTCTGTTTGAGGGGGTCGCAATCATCAGAGAAGGGGTAGCGAACGAGGAGTGGGAGTTAGTACCACCTGAGGTCAGAGAACGGATCACTTTTGACCGTTTTATTACACAGAGGCGAGAGCACCACAGAGGTCGACAGGATTGGAGACCTAGATTTCAGAACAATGACCTAAAACATGCAACAAACAGGCTTAACCTAGCGATGTTCGATGGGAGTGGCAAGGTGACAGCCCAGGCATGGATTAGCAAGTTAGATACATTCCTCACATTACGTCCGATGGCTGAGAGAGATGCCATTCGATATGCGACACTGCATCTAGAGGGAGTAGCTTACGACTGGTGGCACCACGGGATGGTGACGTTACAGCATGACCGGATCACATCCTACCAGGAGTTTGTTGACAGGTTGGTAGAGCGTTTTGACAGGAAGGATCCGGAAACCTACTTCAGAGACTTGGCTCAGTTGAGGCAGAGTGGCAGTCTAGAGACCTATATCGGTGACTTTCAGAAGCTATCAGTCATGGTCCCGAATATATCAGAGAGGAGATTAGTAGTACTCTTCATGGAGGGTTTGACAGAGCCACTGAGAGGCTGGATCAAAGCCTTTGATCCTCCTTCATTACAGGAGGCGATGAAGAAAGCACGAAGCATGGAGTTAGCAGCACCGTCTAGTCGATTTAACTCCAGAGGTTCTTCATCATTCAGGGATAATAAGGGCTTTAATAAAAACAGGGACAAATCTGATTTTAACAAAGAAAAATCAGACTTTAGGAACGATTCAAAAGGTAAATCAGCAGCTCCACCTTTGGATCGAGAGGCCCTTAATGACCTACGCAGGAAGAAGCTTTGCTTCTACTGCAAAGGACCCTATGACGCCAATCACGATTGTCCTCTAAGACCTAAGGGCAAGGCAAATCGAGTGATGTGGGCGTACTACGAGGACTCAGAATCAGAAAATTCCGAACAGCAGGAGAGTTCCGAGGATTCAGAGTCAGAGGCTCCAGAGCCTAGAGCTGAGACAGGGCCAGAGCTTCAGTTACAGGAGGCACGCTTATCTAGCATACAGCAGGAGGGCTCTTTCAGGATTCGTGGTGTGTTGGCAGGACAGAGGGTCATTACCCTACTTGATACAGGAGCCACACATAATTTCATAGATGCCAGATTCGTTGAGAAACGCGGACTCATTACTGAGGAGTTCGAGGGCATTAGAGTCAAGGTGGCCGATGGATACACTTTGAGGTGTGAACGCATGATAAAGGATCTCCCTTTACGCCTGAACAATTATGAGTTCAAGGCTGATTACTATGTGGTTAACATGGGAGACATTGATTTGGTCTTGGGAATGAAGTGGCTTCATTCATTGGAGGAAGTCACTCTTCGTCTCAAGGACATGGAGATCCGTTTTGATGTCGACGGGAAGACTCACATACTTAAAGCAATTCGGGACAGCGACCTCAAAACAATTTCTTTTTGTCGGATGGAGAGGCTCATGCGTCACGACATGGTAGAGTGGGCTGCCGAGTGCCATTTAGCCCCTATATAGGAGGGACAGCAAAAGACAGAATATCATCCGGACATTCAGTAGTTGAGAGTCAAGCACGATAAGGTGTTCAGTGATATTCCGCCAGGTAGACCTCCAGACAGAGGCATAGAGCACATTATTGAGCTCGAGGAGGGCGCTAAGCTCGTGATGATAACTCCTTATAGGCATCCTAAGAGGTTAAAGGATGAGATAGAGAAGACAATAAAGGAGTTACTTGCTATGGGTCACATTCGACCTAGCAAGTCCCCATTCGCTTCTTCGGTTGTCTTGGTTAAGAAGAAGGATGGAACATTACGCATGTGCATTGATTACAGGGACCTGAATAAGAGGACAATTAAGAACAGGTACCTGATACCGAGGATTGACGAGCTTATTGATGAGCTCCATGGTGCCTGTTACTTTACCAAAATTGATTTACGGTCGGGTTATCATCAGATCAGAGTCCGTGAGCAGGACATAGAGAAGACAACCTTCAGATGTCATTGTGGGCACTTTGAGTTCGTAGTGATGCCATTTGGGCTCACTAATGCGCCAGCTACCTTTCAGTCTACGATGAACAGGGTTTTTCATTCATTACTGAGGAGGTTTGTGTTAGTCTTCTTCGATGATATTCTCATATACAGCAGGACATGGCAGGAGCACTTGGCTCATTTGGAGACCGTCTTGAGTATTTTGGAGAGGGAGTCCTTGTACGCCAAGGAATCCAAGTGTGACTTGGGGATGACCGAATTGCTATATCTAGGTCATATTATCAGTGCAGATGGAGTGCGTATGGATCCTGAAAAGATCCGCGCCATTGTTGATTGGCCTACACCGGCAAACCCGACACAGTTGAGAGGGTTTCTCGGTTTGTGTGGATTCTACCGCAGATTCGTGAATGGTTATTCACGACATGCAGCCCCGATGACAGATTTGATGAAGAAGGGGGCGTTTGTTTGGACTTCCGAGGCACAGGAGTGTTTTGAGAAGTTCAAGGAGTTGATGACCACTTGCCTTGTTTTGGCACTACCGGACTTTACGAAGCCGTTTGAGCTTCAGTGTGATGCATCAGGTGAGGGCATTGGTGCGGTGCTTATGCAGGACAAGCACCCTATAGTTTATGAGAGCCGCAAGCCTGCAGGGACCGTGAGAGACCGGTGATAGCATATATGATAGCGAGATGCTCACATTATGAAGATGCCTTAGCAAAATTTCTCTCGGCCATTAACATCTTTGTTAAGTAAGTAAATTTTGCATAAAACTCGACATAATGCTTTGAGACACTTCTGGGGCAGCGAAGATCTCAATGATAGATAAGCGTATGGGCCGTTAGGTTGTGGTATTTATGACTTTGATATTTCATATATCAAAGGGTACACAAACGAGTGGCGATGCACTTTCAATGACCGTGATTTTGAGCACCTGCGGTTCATATATCGTATAGATTGATAGTATATGATAGTGGCGAGTATGCCAAGGATAGTTGGGCCTCCAACATTGTTGAGGGATTAGCAGTTGATACCAGGTATACGCTTGTAAATGACTTGATCATTTACAAGAACAGGATATTTTTGATCCCAGGTTCAGAAGTGAAGAACATAATTTTGCGAGCCTTTCATGACGTGCCTACTGCAGGACATCCCGGGTACTTCAAGACCTACAAACAGATTCGGGAAAGATTCACATGGAAAGGACTCAAGGCAGATGTTCTTCAATACGTGCGTGAGTGCCCTGTTTGTCAGCAGAACAAGCAGGAGAACACGTACCCGGCAAGTTTATTGCAGCCACTTCTCCGATTCCCCGACAGAAGTGGGAATGCCCTCGCCGATGGACTTTATTACGCTTGCCTTAAAGCCCAAGGGCGTGATTGCATTTATGTAGTTGTGGATCGGCTTACGAAGTATGCCCACTTCTTTCCGATCACCACGACTTACACAGCTACACAGGTAGCAGAGGTTTTCTTTCGCGAGGTATTCCGACTTCATGGGTTGCCTCGGAGCATTGTGAGCGACAGAGATAGTCGGTTCCTGAGTAACTTCTGGCAGGAGGTATTCAGACTTTGTGGGACCGAGCTCACTCCGAGCACTAGTTACCACCCGCAGACTGATGGGCAGACGGAGATTGTGAACAAGTGGGTGGAAGGTTACCTCCGAAACTACATAGCAGGGCAGTAGAAGGCGTGGGTCAAATGGATACATTTGTGTGAGTATTGCTATAACTCGACATTCCATATGACTATTCAGATGTCACCCTTCATGGCGTTGTACGAGTATGAGGCGCCGAGTTTCCTTGATCTGCTATCGAAATAATGAGAGGCCGAAAAGTGTGAGGTTGCCGCAGAGAGTCGATACTATGAGGGCCTCAAGGAGCAATATCGCATAGAACTTCCAGCAAAGCAAAGAGATGGATCGAAGATCGAGGTTGCGACATGGTTTACCCTATGCCGCAGTTCTTACTGCTAGTCCACTCTTTGTGAAGAGGGTCGAGAAGCTTAATATCGCTATTACGGTCCTTTCTGTGATCCCGAGGAGAGTTGGCGCAGGGCTTACGAGCTTGAGCCTGCCAGAAAGGTGGTACACAATGTATTTCATGTATCACGCCTCAAGAAGGCTAACACCGTGTTGTACCGCCCGTAGTTCACCTCCCTTTAGATGATGAGGGAAAGTTGATTTTAGTGCCCGAGTCCATCCCGAGTATAGGAGACAATTAAGTGAGGAGGACTATCGTGAATATCCGTGAAATGGAGAGATTTGCCCTCGCTGAGGATGCTACATGGGAGAGCGAGGATATTCACAAAGATCCGGCATTGAGATTGCTTGAGGACAAGCAATTTCGTGGAGGGCGATTGTCATGTCCTCAAAGGACATCTCTGAGCAATGTGATTAGCCTTCATACCTAATTCCCTCGAGGTCGATAGGACTGATAGAGGGTCACGTTGGAGCTTGGCTCAGCTTCAGTTTGCATTTATTGATCAGTTGGCTTTCGTTCGGGCTCATTCGGACACCCCGTGCAGAAGTTGCTATTTTTAGCAGTTCTTGGCAGTCAGCGTGGGACCCCTGCTATTTTTAGCAGTATGGATTTGGCAGTGTTCAGAATCACTTCAGTGTTCGTCAGCTTCAGACGGATCAGTCATCGGATGGATAACGAGAGAAATATTAATATTTAATTGTATTAATTAAATATTAATTATTTGAGATTATAATATAAAGTTATAGTATTAAATTATAACTTAAGTGATTCTGTTTGAGGGGGTCGCCATCATCAGAGAGGGGGCCAATTTGGCAATTAAATTATAATAAACATTTGAGCTGAGACTATTGAATAATTAAAAGGGAAAAGTTCGAAATATTTAATGATTCCCTATCTTTGTGGAAATCGCACTTTTCAAGAGATATAGGCTTTGCATTGGGAATCGAGCCTATTATGTGATTATTGTGAATTGAAAATTGATCAACTTGATCTGAGCAAGAAGCTTTAGGGTTTCAAGTTCGAATTCCTTGGGGAACGAGCCATCTCCATTGGAAGCAGTTCAGAGGGTGTGAAATAACACCTGATTTATTGCCAGCAGAGGTTTCTTCATCCAGAGGAAATCATTGATCTTCAGAGATTACTTATTTACAGAGTTTCAGATAGTTTATTCTTTCAGAAGACATTCATTCATCAAAGCGTACACATTTGGAGATCTAGAGAGTTATAGAGTAGGCCGTACAAAAATCATTAATTGTTGTTTCTGTCACAGCCGTACCTGTACCTGGCCGTACTGTACCAGCAAAGCCGTCTTCTTCCTTTCAGAGCAAAACGCCTTCACACTTCATCATCTGACTTCATCAGAGTGGGCGCTAGGGTACCAGGAAGCACTGGAGATTGCCAGACAGGAGAAAAAGGACAAGATTGCTGCTGCTGTACCAGATCAGATCATTTTACCAGCTAGCCGCCATTGTCAGGTTCTTTCATTAAAACATTGTTATTACCCTGTGCATGCTACCAGATATTTATTGTAATACTTTCAGAGGTTCAATAAACGATACGCCATTCTTAGATACTATATTTTCCATCCATAAAGGCAATATAGCAATTTTATTTGAATTTATTATCTTTTTCAAGCAAAATCGCATTGTTCTTTAATTCATGCAAAAACTCAAAAATCACAAAAAATCAAAAACATCAGAAAAACAAACAAAAAACGTCAGATCTGATAACAGAGGAAACTAGGGTTTCTACACATACCTCCTAGCTAATATTGGTTTCGTGATTGAAAGATAACACCTAGCTGATTGAGACTACTTCATCTAGAGGTTGCATATTGAGCTTCACAGAGAATTGTTTGATTGGTATTTTTAATTTTTGGAGTTGCTGGTTGTGCTTGGCTGAAGCACATTTTTGGATATTGCTATCGGTGTGATTTTTGTTTGGTTCTGGGTATTTTCTCTGTGTTTCCTTGCTCTAGGCGCCCATCTCTTCAAGTTTCAGATTTTATTGTGAAGTGGTTGATTTTATAGAGAGGGTCGACCTCCTCTAGAGGCTGCCCCATCTTGTGACCTTGCATTGGGATTCGTGCCATTCCTTTGGGTGCTTTTCAAAGGTGTCTATCTCATGCTTTATGGATGCCTAGCTTCTATTGTTCATTTGCATCCAGTATGATGAAGATTGGAGCTGTAATGGTGAAGTTGTGAGCATTCTTGAGTTTTCATTGTTTGCTGATTTGATTTTCAGTTTGTTGTGTTTTCATATCAGACTTGATTATTTCAGTTATTTGCTATATTCCTTGATGCTCTTCCTTCATAATTGTTATAAGCTATGTTCCACGGCGTTTTGGGGAGAGGGACCGGGGAACAGCAGGGGATGCATTTCTGGGATGTTTCCTAGGGGGGCATTTTTAGGGGACAATAGGGGACGGCGATACATATATATATGAATTTTTCAAAATTTATTAATATATCATAGACAGAGAGGGAAAGAGAGAGATATGTCAACAATTGATAACAACAATATCAATATGTAAATAAATCATGAGAGTAGTAGTATAACAGCATAATAAATGCCATTAAAGCATTATAAACTTATAACAGCAGTCTCAAACATCATTAAAACCATGGTCTATCAGTATCCAAATGTCTCAAACATGTATCTAGAAGTCTCAAAGTTCAAACAACGAAAATAAATTTTTAAAAAAATGAGTTTTTAATTTTTTTTTAATACTGGAAGTTCCTTGTCCGCAGGGGACGATTAGTCATCCTCGGGACAATGAGGGATGTTTCCTACGTCCCCCAGCCATACTGGGGACAGGGAGCCGTCTCCAAACAGGAGGGATGTTTTTTGCCGTTTTCTGCTCTCTGGCCTGTTTCAGGGACGGCAAGGGGACGTCCCCTTTGTGTCACCTTGTACTGGCGACGGCTGGGGACAAGGATAGTACATTTTGGGACAGGGGACGTGTCCCCGTGTAACACAAGTTTGTAAATCAATTGGACTGATAAGAGGGCTAGAATCATCATAATATCATTGTATGAAAGCATATATTGTAACGTTGATTTTAGTAGTACTAATCAACCTTTATATTTCTGCACTTTGCATTTTGTACATCACACTTTCGCTGAATAAGTGGTTGAGTTGTTTTACATTTCAGTTTGTTCTTTCACTCCCGTTGAACAAGTGGTTGAGTTGTTACATTTCTAGTTGTAGTTCTGCTCCTGCTAAATAAGTGGTTGAGCTTTTGTGGTCGGTTATGCGCCTACACTTTATATTTCTAGTATTTACTTTCTTATGGCCGGCTAGCCGGCTACAACATTGTACTTCATTTTCAGATCTCTTCTAACGATCCCTCGCACTATATGCTCTCACCTCATTCCACATCGGGAACTTGGTGATCAGGAAGTGAAGGGTTACCTTTCAGCTGGTTATGTTTATTGAGCTAACCTTAACGGGTGCAATATTGTGTGTTAAAAAATAAAAAATAAAACTAAGGGGGATATTTCATTAAATTCGAGATTCATTGTTCCTTTTCATCAATGCTAAAGCAGATCTTTGGGGAAAGGGGTTATGCCTTTCAAGGAAGCAACCGATTTTTTTGGTGCAGGTAAGTTAGGCCTTGCTATCATCCTTTTGGCATGATGTTACATGAAATTAGGGGGTGAAATTGAATGAGGCAAACAAGCCCACGGACAGGAGGGGGAAGGGGCTTCCTCATGAGGATGGATTGTGTGAGAATAACAAAGGGAAATATATTGTTGGTTTGCACCAATTGGTAGAGCTACTGGTCTGATCATAGAACGGTGATTGGAAGTGTACTTGTATGCGTTGCTTCAAGCAATGGAAGAACTATATCCATGGAAAGGAAGCAGCTATCCAAATTGATCATAAACCTTTTACTTTCTTTAGACAATTAATCCTTCAATTTGGCTCCTATTACGCGTCCACTCATATGATTGA
>VDFB02156688.1:0-10378 GCA_007258455.2 Sequoia sempervirens | reverse complement strand
AGAATTCAAGAATTTGTATTTATGCCTCAAAACTACTAGCATATTTTTTATGATTTTTATGAATTCTATTCCTTTGGAGCTTGTCGTGTTTTCCTCCATATTTCCAAGAATTTGTATTTATGCCTCACAACTACTACCATATTTTTTATGATTTTTGTGAATTCTATTCCTTTGGGGCTTGTCGTGTTTTCCTCCATATTTTCAAAGCACTCCAAGCACTAACACTAGAATATAAGTGATCTGTATAACACTTCCAAAAATTAATCAGCTGTATAAGACCATGTTGTGTAGATTTCTTATCTCACAAGGAAAAGATAAATTTTATCAATTTCTAACTTTAATGTCATATCCCAGATAAAACAAAGGAAAAATAAATCATTTTATACACCATCAAAGCTAGAGGGAGCGAAGGAAGTAACAAAAACCACATAGTTGAACAGAAATAAATGATCCTTTAGAATGGATATTACCTTATACAACCTCTAGTTGTGGATGCATCAAGCCTTATGTTAATGCAGAAACATATGATCAATACATTGAGATCTGGATTGGAAATAATATCAACATAGCTAAGCTAAACTTTGACATCTCCCTAGAAGTGCATTTTTCTGCTCTTAAGAATGGCCATTTAACCCAATTTCAAAGTGATAAATTTGGAAGTTGTTACACCCTAAAGGTGTTCATAATGCGTGGGATTTTGAGTGTAACTGAAAGCAATGCAAGAGATAGTTAACTTTTATTAATATATATTTTTTATTCATTACTTCTTTAAAAAAATTATTATTTTTTTTAAAGAATTTTTAATTTAATTTCTTGTAATCATTGAAGCCAATAAAATACGAAAACTAAAATATTATTTGAGATAAATGATTTTGAAATTTATAAAAGTTAAAAATAAAATATAATAAATGAAAACAAAATTATGAATTTTGATTAGTTGAAATAAGCAACATTAATCACTAGTTACAAATTTAGCCTCATTAATAATATATCATAATACTAAAAATTATCATATAATATTATAAAATTATTATCTATATATTAAATTATATATTAGATGTTATATATGTTATATAGAATATATATTATAATATAATGTTAAAATTAATATATTGCATGATAATTTAATATATTAATATAATATATAATAATTAAAAATAATTTCATAATATAATATACTAAAATATATTAAATTATATACTAGATGTTGTGTATTCTATATTCTATATTTTTAATTTATTAAATTATTTTTATATATTATATAATATTTTTTTAATTATATTTTAACATATAACAAGTAAATAAATGTTTAGGATGAAGAAAAAGTAATTAATGTGTTTAAAATAGTTGAGTTAAATTCATTTTACAATTTAGTAATCTTAATATATATATATATATAGAATTAGTGTTGGGAAAGTAAATAGACTAGTGAACATAAATTTACTTAAAAGAAAACAAACTATTTTGGAAACTGTGATAATGGAGCATGAAAATCGCAATTATGATAATGGAGTAGGGAAAATCGCTCTTATCGCTCAAAACTTTTGAGCCAATTACCTTTCAGAAAATTAATTTTAGATATTTGTTTTGTTAAATATTTTGCATATTTACTTTAGACTTGTGCAAATATTTGTCAAATAAAAAATAAATATGAATTCTCATTTGTTTAAATCAAAGTTATTAATAACTTGTTAAGGAAGAGTTGTTGTCCAACTATATGTTTTATATTTTTTTTACAATAAGTATATAATTATAAATTTAAATTTTTAGAACAATGAGTAACAAAATCTTAAATATAAGATTTATCAGTATGTCATATTTGGAAAGCCTCTTCGGAACAAGAAAAGGAGGAGGATTTTGAATTCTGAATTTTTTCGCTGGAAATCATACTAGCTGTGACTGCAATTTTTTGATTGGAAATCCGGGGGTTTATTTTTCCTGGAAGTATTAAAATCATAAAAGTTACTTCCAGAGAGAAGCAGGGTTTTCAAAATGAAGGTTTGAATTTAAAGTTCTTTGGCTGAAGCAATCGAATAGCAGATTGAAAGGACTTTTAGCAAACTATGGAAACACAGGCTGAACAAGAAGGGTCATCCGTCAAAGGCGCTTCATCTCAAAGAATTCTGTGGGTTGTAGATCTCAAGGATTCGATGGATGAAGAGTATCTTCGTGGCTATTATGCATTGAATAATGATTTGGTATCTGTTAGGGTTATGAGAAATGAGAAGGGAGAATCCAAGAGGCATGGGTTCTTGGAGTTCAGCAGCCATGATGCAGCTGCGAGGGTGATGCAAGCTCGCCACGTAGTTTGTAAGTTTCCACGTACCGAGATGCTTTTCAGCCTTGATTGGGCAGTTTCTGGCGGACCAACTTTTGAAATTTTTGTCGGGGGTTTGTCACCTGTTGTTACCCCAGATATTTTGAGACAAGTATTTTATGCTAAATATGGATCTGTCAAAGGAACTCACGTTGTTATGGATAGGTTTACAGGTTTCTCAAAAGGGTTTGGTTTTGTAAGGTTTGGAGATAAGATGGATCGGGTTCAGGCCCTCAAAGAAATGAATGGTGCTTTATGTTGTGGTAAACCCATCAGGGTACGAAGAGCTATTCGCAAAAGAAAAGATTAGAGGCTGAATGATTAGCCTGGACAAATTATCATTCAAATGATTTCAGTGAAACATTTTTTTTGAAGTTTTATCTTCTTTAAGTTCTTGCTGAAAGCTTCTTCTCTTATAAAAGCACATAATGTGTGCTCCAAACATTGTGATGAACTTGTTGATGGAAGTTAATTAGGCTATACACTATCACTTTCTTTACATAATGTGTGCTCCAAACATTGTTGATGTAAGTTTCCTTTTTCTGCTCAACTGTTTTGATTAATCTCACTCCTTTGTACATATTTGTTCTATGGAATTCTTAAGATCAAGAATCTTTGATAGCATCATCTCTCACATTTAATTATATACAAATTAAATTTGTTTCTTGGAATTCTTAAGTTCAAGAATCTTATATACAATTATATTCAACTTATATTTGTTACATTGAATTGTTCCATGGGAAATTATGCAATTATATACAGCTTATATTTGTTTCATGAAATTATTAAGTTCAAGAATCTTATATACAATTATATTTACAACTTATATTTGTTCCATCGAATTGTTCCATGGGCAATTATGTAAATTTTAAAATTAAGTATTATCTAATTATAAAATTATTGCACACATATTTAAAACATAAATCAATGTACCCTCGAGCTCTCTCTCTCCCCTTTACCCTTAACCCTTAAACCCTAAACCATTGTACCCCCTACCCCTTATCTCTCTCTCTCCCACTCTCCTCTCAAGTATCTCCTCCTACCCCTCTCTTCTCCTCTACCCTTTAACCTTTAAAACCTCAAACTCCTTTGTAAACCTCTGGGTAATTTTTATTCCTCTCTCCTAACTTCTCTCTCTCAAGTCTCAACCTCCTACCCCCTCTCCCTCTCTCCCCTCTACCCTTAACCAAGTTAAAACCTAAACCCTTGTACCCTCTACCCTCTATCTCTCTCACTCATTCACTCCTTCTATCTCGAGCTCCCCTCTAGCCTTAAACCCTTAAAACCTCACTCCCTCCCCCCTCTCTCTCTCTCTCTTCAAGTTCCTCCCTCCTACCCCTCTCCTCTCCCTCTACCCTTTGTACCCTCCTACCCTTTTATTCTCCACTCTCTCTCTCTTGTCTCTCCCTCCTCTCTAGACTCCACTCTTTTGTATCTCTCTCACTCACCTTTATCTCTAGATCCCCATCTCTTACCTTTTAAGCTCTTAAAGCCTTTAAACCTCTCTCACTACTAACTAATTCTATCTTTAGTTCTCAAATTCTTTAACTTCTTGACCTCCTTAAAATTAGACCTCCTTCTGTTCATTTATCTCTCCCCACCCTCTCTCTCTCTCAAGCCCTCCCTCCTACCCGGCTTCTCCTCTTCTCCCTCTACCCTTGACCCTTAAACTCCTAAACTCTTTTGTACCCCTCAATTTTATCTTCTTTCTAATTTCCTTCTTTCTCAAGTTCTCTCTATTCCTTTCTCTCCTCCTATTTCTCAGAACCTCTTTCATAAGCTCCTAAACCCTTTGTATCCTATTCCTTTATCTCTTCCCACTCCAGCCTCTCCTCTCAAGTCTCTCTCCATCTCTCTCTCTCTCTCCCTCTACTCCCTTAACCAAGAACCCTAAACCCTTTGTACTTCAATTTTATCTTCCTAATTTATTCACCCCTTCTATCTCAGCCTCTCCATTTTAAAACCCTTAACCACTCACTCCCTCCATCTCTCTCTCTCTCATTGCACGAAAAATATTTCATCATTACATTAAAAAGATTTCTAGAGATAATAAAATCTAGGAGGTTCATAGCCTGGTTGCAAATTAGAATAGGTAAAGCTAAAAAAGGTGTGACTCATAATCATTTTAACCACAGTTTGCATTTGAGAATACAAAAATATGGAATATGCATCATTAAATTAGTTAGGCTATGCAAATGGACCTCATCTTTCAACCAAATATTCTCAATACGTAGTTGCTGCTCTTGAACACTAACTTATGCAATAACAGCAGGTCCTCTGTAGTTGGTGCATATGGGATTTTTGAATTTGCTGAGGAGTATGCATGTGATAGCACTTCTTTTTGGGATGGTTATCTTCCTGCTCATCACTAGATCCATTTCCTTCCATGTTGTCACTACCAGACTTGCTCTCATACTCTTCATCTCTCTGTAGATCCCAAGCTGAGACTCTCCACCGCTGCTACCAAACATGTCTCCTTTTCCTTCCAAGCTACTTGTCTATCTAACAATGTCCATCATAAATATATACTTACTTATATCTATAAACAAAAAAAATGACCCTAAGAAAATCAAATTAATACACATTTCCACATTAATACCCATGTTTTTATGATTTTCAGTTGAAAACAACACCTACTAGCGTCAAGGAGAGCTTGGGTGCGGAGCTGTAGATGCTCATGTTCATATTAGACCTTGGTTGAGGGGCAACGAAAAAAGGTTGTGCCATTCCAATATTGTTAGATGAGATCTCAAAGAAAAACCTTTTGTTTGAATCGTTCCTACCCTCAACTAAACTACCCAATCCAATTTTCATCCCAAAATGCTTTTCAACCATTTCTAATATATATACTTTTTAATTATATACTTTTAATACTATAATAATAACAATTATATATTATAATAATAATATATAATTGATAATAATTATATATTATTATTATAATATATTGTAATAATAAGTATATTATATATTATAATATAAAAAAAATATAATTTTGATTTATATTAATATTATATATTATAAAATACAACTATTAAAAAATAGGAAAATAAAAACAAATTGGAAACAAAAAATAGGAAAACAAACGGTGAAAATTTCAAGGCTTAAATTTGATGGCCATTTGACCATATTTAGAGATTTTTGCTGTAAAATACAATCAAAATTTTAAGAAGATTGTATCTGATGAAAGGAGAGATTTTGGATAGTCAAAATCTATATAGAATTATAATGATATATATAATATAATTTTACTTACACTAAGGTATATCATAATGTTTTAAGGGCACCTTTGAATAGATAACCATCATTAAAAAAATTGTTGACAAGCAAGGTCGACTGTCAAATTTAAGCCCTGGGTGAAATGGATCCATGTCAAGGGGTTCAACCAAACCCCTTTAAAGTGCATTTTTTTTATTGTATTTCAAAGTGGATCGACCAAACCTATGTTTGGTCGAACCTATGTTCATTCGAACATATTTTTTTGGTTCAACCGAATAGTGATTCGATCGAACCACCTTTTTTCACCTTCACCCTCCCAAGCACCAAAATAATTTTTGTACTTTGAAGCTCAATTTGAGAATGAAAATGGAGGATACTTCACAAACCCAACTGGTATTAGGTAGCCCTCAAAACGAGTTATCCAACGAATATAATTTTAATATGTTTTAATATTATCTATTTGTTTTTAAGATTTATTAAAAATAGGTTTTTCATAAAAAATGAAGGTCTTTGTTCTGCACATGTGGAAAAATAGCAAATTATCAAAACAAAAAAAAATAAAAAATGAGTGCACCAGATATTGAAGTCCTTGGTCCAAGAATTGTTTTCTTTTTTTGATATACACAAAGTTAAGTGCTATTCAAATGTGGTGCTATAACTCTAATTGCAATTGGTTTGACTTTGAACTTGATTAAAAGAAAAAATATTCAATAAAACATCTTAAATCAAGTGGAAGCACTAGATATTAGAGTTAAAAATCTAATTCGAAAGTATTAGAACTTTATCCTACATGGAAAGAAATTTATACGTTATATGGTGTGCATCACTTTTTAAAAATGTTGTTTTTTGAAAAAAACCAATTTTTGTGGGAGATGGAAAAAGAAGTGCACTTGGATTCCAAAAATTTGAAAAATATTTTTAGAATCTACAGACAAAATTTGGAGAGACTCTAGTTTGCATCATCTTCAAATTCCTCACGGTTTATCCGCTATAGGTGCCCCAATGTGAATATTTAGTTAAAAATAATAATTTTAGTTTGGCCAAAAATTCTAAACCACTATTGTGGGATCACCCCTACACATGAATAACCTGAAACAAACTATTTCCCTCTTTTTCACAATTTTCTCAATAACCTCGAAATCTTCACCATGCAACAATCTTCCTCAATACATAGTTGACACCAATGACAACACCAACATGTTGAAATTAATGACAACACCTTCATACTTGCAATAGGATGGAGGGATGTAAGGTCCCAAGATGGATGAAATGGATGAATGATTTAGTTTTGGAATATAGGGCCCCAAATAGATGGAAGGGATGAAGGGCTGGGATTTGAAATATAAGGAATTAAGATAAATTTGGAGGATGAGGATTGTGGATATTTGGATTTAGATTGAGGTATTTGAGTTTTGGGATGGAAGGATGGGTTCTAGGATGAATTGATAATGGATGTGTTGAAAAATCCTTTTACCAATGAGATACTTATTTTTTTGGAAGCAAGATGTGAGTCCATTTTGGGAGGGATATGAAGTGAAAGGAACAATAGGTTCTTAAAGGAAATCAAATTGGATAAAGATGGAGGAACCAAGGTGATAGGTGTTAAGTTCATGAGTGTCTTGGATAGGGGTGATGTGATCTTGAGAAGGATTAGGATCATGAAGGTGTTAGGAGGTATGTGTGGATCTTAGGATGGAAGAGGATCAAGAGATAGAGTTAAGTTGGTTCTTTGATCTTGAGATGGAAGAGGATCATGGGATGGAGTGGATGGAATGCTTTGATCTTGATTTAGAGGGGAATTCATGGTACAATATACTTTAGATTAAGGGATTGGAATAATTGGATATGTTTAGAGAAAACAAGGGAGGATGGAGGTTTGAAATGACTAGTGAGGAGTGCATGGATGGACTCTAGGAGTGGTGCACATGGATGAGAAATGGATTTTGAATGTTTATGGATGGAGGATTTTATGTGTTTGAGGGATTGGAGTAATTTGGTAGATTTGGGAGATGAAGGGTAAGGGGATGGAGGTGGATAGATGATATTTCAAGATTGCACAACTTTGCTTATGCATGGGAAGTTAGGCTCCTTTACTAATAGTCCTTAGAGGAAATCATGGGAGACATGGGATGGAGTGGATTTGTAGGATTTGGGTGATGTGGATTGTAAGGATGTGGGAGATGAGAAATTGAAATAAGAAGTGGAAGTTTCAATGGATTTGTGAATTGAGGATCTTGAAAAGGAGTTGGAGGGGAACTTTGGATAGAGGGTTGGTTTCCCTTGTTAAAGGAAGGGGAAGGATAATCATTAGGAGATGGATTTGAATTTGATGGAGGTGGGGAGGATGAAACTTTGGAACTAATACTTAGGAGGTGCCTAACCATGACATCTTAATTATTGTTAAAGTGGTAGGCAAGGATGAAATTGAATGGGTCTTTGGTATTAGTAGGTTTTTGGATGTAAGGAATAATGGATGGGGAAAGTTCCTCTTGATCAACAAGACTCTCATTATCATCATAGGGATCATAATTGGGTTGGTCAACAAGACTAACCTCATCATCATCAATGATTGGCAGGGAAGTGTGAAATAAAGACTTGAGGTTGGATGAGATTGGGATGGAATAAATGGGATTAGGATAGATTTTATGAGGATGAGTTGGATTGGATGGGCGATTGATTTATAAAAGCTCAAGTTTTGGGTGGGATTAAGCTCAAATTTTAGGTAAGATGGTTATAATGGAGGAAGGATAAGGGTGTTTTAAGAAGAGGATTATAATATGGTTGATGAAGGATTTAGAAGATGAATGTTGACTATATTTGGAAGAGGATTTTGAATTATGAGTTGGATTAGAAGATTATTGATGGATGAATAATTGATTGAGATTTAGATGAAGTTAGATATAAAGTTGGATTAGAAGAATTTTTTGATAAGTAGATGGAATTAAGATAGAATATGAGAACATTGGATTAGATTGTGGAAGAAAATATCTGGAAGAGGAGACTTTGGGTTTGGTTTTTGGATGAGGATTGAGGTTATAAGAAAGAGATAATATATATGAAATATTAACTAAGGAATTTAGATTTTAATTTGGAGGATGGGATGAAAAATTAGAATAATGGATGAGAAATAGATTGGAGATTTCAAAGAATGCAATTTAAATATAAATATACAAACAAAAATAGATTTGGATTTAGGAAGGGTTAGATTGGAAATTTGGAGTGAATAGATGAATGAAGAATTATGTTGGCTAGGAGATTAGATTGGAAAGGTTTGAATGGATGAGGGACAAGGTTGGAGTGATTTAGAAGATTTAGATGGATAAGAGATTATATTGGGAGGAGGATAGATGAGTTTGGATGATTTGGATGGATGAGAGATTGGATAAATAAATTTGGATTTAAATATTGCAAGATTAATTGGATTGGGATGATGGTTTTGCTTGATTGACTAAATGGTTGACTTGAAAACACACCAAACAAACAAATTGGATTGGGGGAGTTGGATTGATAGGTAACACTGGTTTTGAGCAAGAATACACAACAAGCACAACAAACCTAGAATTATTCAAGTAGGTGTATTGAATAACGTGGGTCCACATTAAAAAATAATCTACTAATATCATCTACCTATGAATGGATAGCTAGAAAACACAACTCCAAAGAGTGAAGGATCTCTTACCAATGGAAGCCAAAATGCTTTACCTTGATAACTTCTATCTCACCACATGGAGTTACATTGTGAGTAGCTTCATGATATGATACATATCTCTTGCACCACACTAGACAATGGTTGAAAGATCTTAAACTAGACTAAACAAGGTTGCTGGGGAGTCCTCTAAATACCTCAAGGGTATGTAAGGCCAAATCATAGATGAAAAGAAATAATTCTAAACAATTGGGAGGAAAGGGTAACCCACTCTTCATATTCACTTCCTCAAGGTATAAATTTCTCGGGGGCTTGTGTTTTTTTCAGCATACATTTATCTAAGATAATATGTTAGTTGTAGACTAGTTTTACATGAATTTATTTTATGGATAAATTAATGTTTATAATTATTAGAAGGTGATTTTTTTTATTTATACAATTATTATTTTTTTTAAAAAATTAAACTTAATTCAATATTTAAAAATAATTATATTAAAAATATTTCAAAGAATTTGGATTTTGTATCTAATGTTTGTGTTTAATTAATTTAAAATTGTTTAGTATAACTTTACCAAATCTTTAATAAAAATTAATTATTTTAAAATAGAAAAATCCTATCGGTTATTATATGTTCTTCGATATTTTTACGCTGAGAGGCGTACCACTACAATGAATTTTTTCCGTATACATTAAAACTTGGGAGAAAATCTCGAATGAAAAGAAAATCCCCACCGTTAAAAATTAATTGAAAAAAAATAGTCTATATAAAATCTTGGTGTATGACTTGAAAAACTACATAATAAAGGGCGATCCAACAGGAATATAGGGGTTTATGTGTGATGCATGCACTTTTGAACGAGAATATAGGATGTTTGGTATACATGCAAAACAAATCAGTTGTTGTGCGTGCAAAACTATACATGCAAATAATTGCACAAAATTGTTGTTGTACATGAAAAGAATTGTGAGTTTTGTTTTTGTTAGCAGGAGTGCACCTCGTTTAGTAGTCTACACCATTGCTCCACTAGCATTCTGAAGCATTTCAAAAATCTTATAGGTATTTATCATACCCTTATCTACTGAGAATTTCAGAAAAGTTCTAAGGTTTTGAAACTCACTTCCTGCCATTGAAAGTTCAAACCTTTGTCAATTGTGAATGCAATGTTTCTGTTAAATACTAACCTATAAATATGTTT
>VDFB02156685.1:0-17871 GCA_007258455.2 Sequoia sempervirens | reverse complement strand
GGAAAGGTTCCAAAATTAATTCCCGTTCTGATCCCGCGCCCACCAAAGGAAAACAAAAAAAAGACAACCGAAGATGTGGAGTCGGGGCCAGAATGGAACTCGAAAAAGAAACCAAAGGCAATATCCTAATTCAGATTCCATTCTGGTTCCACCCCCGCCAGACAAAGAAAAAGACAAGGCAAGGAAGAAAAGAAAGATCTAGCCATCTGAGACATGAACCCTTGGCACGCTGAGCTCAAGCCTAGTGGGAGCCCATTTACCCCATGTGCCAAAATGATAGAAAATTCCCAAGCTAAAGATTTGTCAGGAAAATCAAAGGCACACAACTGGAAAATGAGAGACAACCAAAATAGGCACTAACAAAACCCATCCTCTTTTCACTTAATTAATTAAATTAGACTAGATATTTAACTAATTGCATCATTTGCATCTATTAACCTAATTTATCAAATAAGATTAATTCGCCTTTTACGCTAACATTTCATCTCATTAAATTAAATAGATCAAAGTATTTAATTTAATTCCCTAAGTCTTCTATTTTAATCAAATAACCCTAATCTATTTAATTAAATGTCATTTCATCTCTCCCCCATTCATTAAATCATTTAATTTAATGACTATCACTTTAATTCTTCAAACCCCTAATTGTATGATCAAACCTTGTTTAATTAGCAATTAAACTAATTTTCCTCCAAAAGGGGAATATTCCCATGGAATATCCCTTATCCTTTTTTTGCACAACTAAAAATTTCTTTTAATTTGCAAAATATCTTTTATCCTCACCCATGAGAATATTCCAAAGAATATTCTCTCCTCCAATCATCTAACTTGGCTTCTTGAGCAAGTCACCTTGTGACTTGTGTGTGCAGGTCAAAAGTGTGTTTTTTCTTAACAAACGTGAGCCCTTGATTAATTCTCATCTTGCGCTCTCATCCGTTGATGAGAATCCATGATCCATGCCTCCTATTTCCTCCATTCTTGACTGCTGATTAATATTTTTGATCTCAACCCTCCATTTCTCATTTGCTCTCTTATAAATAAGACACTATTAAGAGACAAATGGATCTATCTTTCAATTTCAAACTTATGCTATTGAATTCACTTGCATTCACACTCTCAATTTACTCACTTTTAGCTAATTTTAGTTCATTTTTAGTTGCATAATAGCTTAAGGCATCCATTAATGGCTTCCATGCATCCATCTTGGCTTGTTTATAAATTAGGGTTTCCATCTTTTAGCTTAGAATTAGCTTAGATTAGCTTAGAAATTGCATAGTTAGATCAATTTTAGCATAAAATCATGTTAATTTAGTTTGCATCATGTTTAATTTAGCATAAACTAGGTTTTCATCCATTTATCACAATGGTTTCATCGATTCTCTTCCATAGAATCGATTGAAACAGGCTCACAAATCATGGGATTGGGAAAGGGTCGTTGTTCCACATCAACATGACACCAATTCCAAAATAGGATAAGTTTCAAATGGGTTAGAGTAGACATTTAACTATTTTCGTAGTTTGCAATTTTTCAGTTTCAATAAATGCTTAGTTTAACTTTCAATTTGAATGATCTTGTTTGAGATTGAGGTTTAGTAGCTGAATTATGCTTCGATTCATCATGGATCAAGTGTAATCGACCCACACTAACAATCCTCGGTCCACATTCTAGCGTTAGGAGGGAAAACCAAAAATTTAATCAGTTTCTATCTTGAATTCTATTTTTTTGTAGGAAACAGTGACACACTTTGTAGAGTGTCACCATATAGTGATGCTATCCCAATCTAAAACTACGATGTCAATTAAATGCCCTGATGCTGATTAAACAAACATCAATGCCAATTTAATATAGAGGTAGTGAAGATTTTAAATGACAATGCCCCAAATTCACCAGAGCGACGCCTAATAAAATATATATGCTATCGTGCTCTCTATTTTTACTACAGAGTGACACCCAAATTCACCAGAGCAATGTCCAAATGACAAATCAAGACGCTATCATGTGCAGTGACACCCAACTCTGGTAAGAAGTTTTACGATCATTTTTTTGACATGTGCTTTAATTTTCTTGATTCGTCAGATCACTAATGCACTTCTAACATTGTTATAGTTGTTAGACTAATAGGGTTTTGTAGGTTGGATGACATGGAGCTAAAGTGAAGAAAGCCTTCTTATCTTGAAATTCTATAATTGTAACAAGTGTTTGATGCTTTTGGGGCAATTATAACCCAACTTTTTATGATTTCTACTTTATGCTTTAGGACCTCACTAAATTTAATTTGGGTTTAAAATGAACACTCAAACGGGACTAAAATTGAACCCTCATCTCATCATTGTCTTTTGGGTTTAAAATTGAACAAGGAAACTTCATATTTCATTTGATGCATAAAATGTAGTCATCTTAGCTTAGGGGTTAAAATTTATAATTTTTTGCTATGTTTTGTGATTTACACTTTTGTTATTGAATGCATATGTAATTCTCTCATGCCGTTTGGTGACCTTGATAAATAGAAATATTCCTTAACACTTTGTATAATCACCTACATCTTTCAATTTGGATTAAAATTGAACCCCTTTGCGAGTGTGAGAAAAAGGCATGGCGTGTGTTCTCTCTTTGTTCATATGAATTAAGATGATTGAACTACGGATGTACTTCCTTGCTATTGTTTATCCTTAGAGGGTCTACCTCCCCGCTTTGAAAGGAGGGAACAACCCAAATGCTAATGAGCTAAAGCCAAGCTCTTCTAAACCATTATATAAATGTGTGGTTGCAATGAAAATTATGATCAATGGGATGTGGTACATGATAGCTCTCCCCCAATATCTTTATCATGCATAAATCCCTTGTTCTAAGGGTTGGGAGACCTCTTGATGAAGTTTGTCATCGTATCCCCTAAACTAGAATCCCTTACTAGGAACCATTGTTTAGAATCCAAAATCCTTAATACTTGTTGATGCAAGAATGGTCATTTTGAAGCCGCCCCACATTTGTAATATTCATTGTTGAAACAAAAATCCTTTTGATCTCTGGATTTTAAGGATTTTGAGATTTGGTGGTCCTGAGAAGTGTATGTAGTGGAGGGGAGCTAGTGTCGCCAAATCTCTATCTATCCACAATGTCTTAGTGTTTAGAGAAATCCAAGTGGGGACTCAACAAGTATAGCCATTTCAAACATAGGGTTGCAAATGATTGTGAGTAAGTTTAATACATTGCTTGGTTCTAAAATGTTATAAACAAACATTCACTATCTTCCTCAAAATTTCAAACATTTTGGCTTAAATATGGATATCTTTTGAATATAGCCTTGATATTATTGCTTGTCCTAAGGATTTATATCCTTAGAGATTTCTAAATATTTTGAATTATATCTCAAATGCATATTTTCCAAAGACACATAGGAAATTATGGCTTCAACCTCATGATTCTCGCAAAATGGACATTGTGAAAGTTATGATGTTTTTGACATAAACATTTAGTTTGAAAACTTAATCAAGATGAGTGATTGTGGTAAAATAAGTTCACTTAAGCAAGATAAATTGACAAATGAACCCCAAAATGACTATTTGGAGACCGATCTCTCCCATTGAACAACCTAATATTCCAGGTGCTATCATTCAACCAAACTTTGAACTCATTAACGAAGAACAAACTGATCTCATTAGCAGTTTGAGAAGCTTCACTTTTGAAACAAAAGAAACACCTACCCAGTGGAGAAATGCAACAACCATTTTAGAAAAAGAAGAGAAACAAGCTAATATTGAGGCTAGAAGGCCCACATTACCACCACCTACATGGAAATAAATATCTTCCTTTCTTTCATAAACTTGAACTATTTCTAAATGATCTCACACAAAGTCAGGATCCCTAAAATAAGGTCTACAGGTCGTCATTCTAGACTTAGGCATTTTAGTTCAAAAGCTCTCAAGAAACACCTTTGAGAACTTCACAAAATGAAAACTCGATTGGTATACAACTTTTACAAACGTGCTTCAAGACACAATCCAAACTTGTATTCCTTTTATTACTGTCAAAATCCTGGTCTTTTCTAACATTTCAATTTCTCACATAATCATGATCTTGAACTCCCCTAAATGATCTATCACAAAATCAAAATCCGTAAGGGAAGATCCATATCCCGTCATTGTAGACATAGGTATCGTAGTTCACAGCTTAGTAGGAACTTTGCCTCAATACTTTATTGCAATCATTACCTCTTGATAAGGAAATTTTATGATTGAGCTAGGAGGAACCAAACAGGCTTAAACATCCCTATCTATCCTCTCATCTAAGTCAACATTGGGTCTTTATGATTTGAAAAATTTAGAGGTCTACCATCATTCTCATTACCTTGGTCTTGTCAAAACAAAGGTTCACTTTAAGTCAACATTGGGTCAGAAATATCATCCACCCCTTCATCAAAATTTCATCCTCCACTTCACCTATCTTTGCAAAAGTTTTGAATACACCAACACTTTGTGACTTAAACATCTATCAAACCAACTCCCTAACTCAACTATTTTGTATGTGAAATGTATCCTTTTCCATGCATTTAGTGGAGTTAGTTATCATCTTTGAACTAGTTTATCTTGAAGATCATGAGTCTACCCTAAAGATTTACAAGTTCATGAACATCCTTTATCCCAACACTAAAACATCAAATTTAATCCAAAAGTGTTGTCTCAAAATGTTTGCAAAGATTAGTTCCCACATCACCCATCTTTTCATTCCCCATTATCACCATTGATCCCAAAAGACTTAGAGCATCCCTTTTACCTATATTTGAGTCAACTAGAGAGTTAAAACATCATAAATCACAACACAACTCTCCCAAAGGTGACACAAAATTTATGGTAAAAATGAGATCACATAAATAAAAGTTACATTTACCTCAAGTGATCCAAATCCTTTAAAATTTGATCCAAGAAGTCAAGTCACCCCATCACAACAACCTTCATCACCATCAGGGACATATGAGATAGAAGATATCACAAACAATCCATTTGAACTCACTAGGGAAGAACTCATGGAACATCAAGCCTTTAAAAATGTATCTCCTATCTCCCCATCATTTATTCATATAATTTGACATAGGGCACTGCAACTCCAACACTAGGGCTACATCAAACCTACATTACCAATATTGTAACAAGCCTTGCTCAAGACTTTGGTCATGCTCTTTCATTTGAAAGAAAAAAACTTATGGGTACACTTGAAACTAATCCTCCATCTAACACAACCACTTGGACACTGACCTTTGGTGCTCCCCCATTCTTGAAGATCCTAAATAGTCGTACACACCTCTTGAACTTCATTACTCCACCATGACTTCCACATATCGAGGAAATCCTTATTCATCCATACCCATAGATGCGACAAGTATTCCCTGTGCCTATATTTCACCCCTCTGATTAAATGGGGCAAGATAATCATATTTTAGATCTTCGAGATGATGGAACACCATTCACCGCAGGGAAAGACTCTACATCTATTTCTGAGTCCACGGGGAACTACGATTAGGAGAAACTGCAAGGGAGTTTGACATCAAAATAATCTAAGGAGAAAGTGTTAGGATATTCCAGGAGGTCTGTAGGCCATGAGAATTCCATTAAGTCCGAGTGCTTCAAACTAGGGATCCTATCAGCGTGAGTTGTCTTTCGGCAGATAGTCTCAGAGACCATTGAGGTCTCCCCGACTATGATAAGGTTGAGGCACTGTCGGCATAAGGAGCAAGCATCGGAGGCTCTCCTAACTCGTAATGTCTCACTTAGGGCCAGAGCTCGGCAAAAGCGAAGGGCTGCGTAGCAGTTAAAGATATCACCCAGCCAGTCCTGCCAACATTAGGAAGTCTTATGGCGACATAGAAGATTGTCATTGGCAAAAGGTCTCACTTGAGCCGAGGAGCCTCAAAAAAGAAAAAGAGTTTATGAGGAAGGGATTTCCTCACGTGATGTCTTGTGAGATTGTCACAGTTGACATGGATTAACCGGTATAGCATTGTGTTTTCGCCCTAAGGTTTCCCCGAAATGAAGATGTCTCCTTGACTGACGGAGAAGTAAACGCATTGTCGGGCAGGATGGAGGATGTCGCTGGGAGGTCTGGCTGAGGGAGTGGAGTTACATCGAGAAGGAATGCTCTCGACATAGGTTGAAGCCGCCCGAATCACTTGTCTACGTAGAGGTCTACATTTGAAATATTGATAGCTAGCCGGCGTGTCGATAGAGATTCGTTAAGAGGTCTTACCGATTATAGAAGGTCTCCCTGACAATCACTCTTGAAGCGGGATCGGCACAGGAGGAAAGCTTTAGAATAAGGTCATGCCAAAGTGGAGATGTCTCCCCGACAGGAAAAGACATGAGGACAAAGCATTGGTATGGTCTCGTGACCTGTTAAAAGTTTCACTAGATAAGAAGACCCAGCCGATTATATCATTCCAAGTTGGAAGAGGTCTCTAGCTTCGGTGATGTCTTGTGAAAGGAATACAGACTCCGATGGAGTAAAGTAATTCAAGGAGACACTATTAGTCTTTTTCCAATAGATGAAGCGAGGCCTCACCAGAAGCTAAATTGCCTTTATGCAAAACCTCTTACCCGACTAGGTAGGTCTCCCAGACCAGGGGGTCTTGATGGCTGAAGCAAACAAGTGGGGGTCCCACCAACGAAACATTCAGTATCGCTAGGAGTTGGGGCTTTTGCCATGGGGTCCTGGTGGCTGTCCAAAGTCTTGCCGAAGGTGACAATACTTTGAGATAGTCTTGTGAATTCGATAGGATGTCTCCCCGACTCGGTGATGTCTTGCTGATAGTAAAGTGAACAGCTTAGAAGCTGACCGAGGGAGGGGCTTTCGTGATGTAGTCTCGGTGACCCATGAGAAGTCTCACGAGCGAGAAGGTAAAGACCTCCTTCGAAGAGCTCAACGCCGGCATAGGGCCTTTAGATATAAGAGATATCGGCGGATGGAAGGAAAGGAGCTCCAGCGATATGACTTACAGGGAACTATCGACAGAATCTCCCCAACATCATGTAGTCAGTGATAGAGATCGGTATGACTGTTGGACCTCGCTATGATGTCTTCCCGACCAATGGGAGTCACGTCGAAAGTTATATTGTGTTCGGGGAGGCTCAGAAAGGAGATGGGGCTTTCGGTAGGATGTCTTCCCAAATGAGGGTGGTCTCAACAATAGAAAGGGATCTCAACATGACTTGTTAAACCTGTTGGACCTCTTGACAATAAATGGTGTCTTGTCGATGGCTCCAATAAAATCGGTATGACTTTACGTGCTCGATAGAACTCTCATCAACTGTCACACGCTATGCCAATGGGTTCAGTGTCTTGCCGAGATGTGATTCTTTTCAAAAGAGTTTCAACCACCTATAGAGCCTACGTGGAATACGCTTGACCAACCAGGAGGAGTTGAAGAGAGTCGTGGCAGTCTGATTAGAATGAAGAATGCCAACAGGATGAATACAACACGTATCTATTGTGAGCTCAGGGCATTCAAGGCATTCAGCCAAAGTGGTTCAAATAGGACACGATGCCAGGGTCAGAATGAATGCGGTAGCTGTGAAATATCTGAAGAAGACTTCTCTGGGGATGACTGCTACGGGAGAGGGACCGCCGAGGAGTTACGCATTAAAATGGAAGAAAGATCTAAGGAGAGATTTTTTTTCCAAGAGCTGATATTTGGTAAGCCCTAAGGGGCCGACATAGTCTGATATATAAGGCATTTTTTCCCTTTTTGTAGATAGTTCAAATTATACACTTTGAAGAGTTAGTGATTTTTTTCAATCCTTTCTCGACTAAATGTATGTTTTGTAACTCAATGAAATCTGGAATGCAAAAATAAGAGTTCACCTTGACAAAAAGTACTAATTCTCTTACACTCTCATTTTGTATGTTAGCTTATGTATGTATTTCTTTAACAGTGTTTTTCTCAATCTGTATTCATACCACAAAGCTGTGAAGTTTGTTTCTTCCTTCTTGAGATATTTATGTAGATCAAACCTGTCAAAAGTGATGCATAAGTCTAATGGGGTCATGTTGAGTAAGTAAAGCAGCTGTAGTCTAGTTTTCTCAGTGTGGTTGCCTTTTGTTTTCATTTTCCTGATTTCTTATCAACTCGGTGTATCACCATAGGAATAGTTCAGTATAGTTTCATTTTGTATGCATTTCTTCTCCCTTTACCTCACAAAGATCAATAGTTTAGGTGATACCCAAAGGAAGCTGGCCTTCTTGGAGGTTCACTCCAATCTTAGGTGACCCACAGCCTTGGAGTGATCCAATGTTTCACTAGAGAGATCATTTTACAACTTTGCATAGGGTGCATTTCTAGGTGACAACAATTCCTACCATCACGCAAAGCAGTGCGAATCAAGTATCTCAAAACAACACACAAGTGTATATTAGTACCACACCACATAGTCAACCCTTAAAGAAAATATGGAAATCCTTACCCAATCCTCTAATTAGTTCATCCATACCATTGGTTTTGCAAAACACATCCATACCATCCATTATCAACCCATCTCAAAGCAATCCCTAGGTAAAAAATCCTGCCAACACAGGCAATACATTATCTACATCCCTAACACAAGGAAATCATCAAGACATGGGAAAAGGAAACATTTTTAATCAATTGACTCAAGGTCCTAGTATGTCATTTCCATCGCATAATCTAATGAAACCATCCCCATATTTTCCCACAGTCCCCTTTACTATGCCAAATCAAACTGGATCTCAAACATACATTCCTCCACCACAATCTACTATCTTACAAGGAATGTTGAACCAAGGGATTCCCCAACATCTCATCACCAATCTATTACCGACTCAAAACATCAATATCCATAATCTTCCACTGATGTCCCAACAGACACCCGATCCCTCATTGCAACAACAACAAGCCTATCAACAAGCCCTAGTGGAACAAAAACAACAACAAGAAGCCGCACAACAAGCAGCCTTAGCACAACAACACACAACTCTAGTAGCACAACAAGTATCCTTAACACAATAATAGCATCAACAACAACAAGCAACCCTAGCAGCACAACAAGTATCCTTAGCACACCAACAACAACAATAAAAAGTAGTATTAGTAGCACCAAAACAACATCAAGCCCATTAAGCAACTTTAGCGGCACAACAACAACAACAGGTCCAATAGCAAGCCCTAGTGGCACAACAACAAGCCTTACTAGCTCAACAATATGCCCAACAACAACAAAAAAGTTCCTATTATAATCCTCAATCAAACATCATCAATCCAAACACATTAGGAACATATACATCAATACCCCAATCACCCTCACAAAATATCACATCACCATACACCCCATATAACACCCTATCATACCAAAATCCTCTATTCAACTCATCTGTCATCCCACCATATGTTCCTCCACCCAACCCACAAGACGATATAGCATCACAATTTAAGGTGCTCTCACAAGAAATGTAGGCCTTTGCATGGGCAAGGAAAAGAGGCCCCATACATAGAACTTGTGTCTATATCCATTTGATCAAAACATTGCAATGGTACCATTCCCTCCTGGTTTTGAAATACCCAAATTTGATAGGTATAAAGGGAGAGGAAGTCTTGTGGACCATATCAAATAATTTAATGTCATGTGCATGGAGGTGGCTTATAATGATTCATATTTGATGTGCCTCTTTCCTCGAAGTTTAATAGGTCTTGCTATGGATTGTTTTTCTCATCTACCTACCAGTATCAAAACATTTCAAGAAATTAATGATAAATTTATTGATCATTTCTCCTTCAATCTTGACATGGATGTCAGTCTAGAGGAATTGTAAACTCTTAGGAAAAAAAAAGGAGAAACTTTAACTAATTTCTTACAACGGTGGAGATAGAGAGCTAGTAAGAGCAAGTGGCCTCTTGATGAATAACAAGTGGGAATCATCATCACCAATCTAGATCCAGATCTATCCTTCCACTTGAAAATGTAGTGCATCACGTCATATGACGAGCTTGTCCCTATAGCCCTTAACATTGAGAGAGCTCTAATCTCATAAGGAAATACTCAAGCTTACAAAGACAACCACCCATCAACTAGTTCAAATGACAAGCCTCATGTCTGGGCTAAGAACAAGAACATGACAAATGATGGTGTGGTAGATGCTAAGGTAATCCTAAGTGCTTTGAGGACAAACAACAATCAAGTTGCTAAAATCCAACCAACTATACAACAAACAACACCTTCTCAGAAAAATTAGATCAACAACATCGAAATGCAAAGGTAGACCCCTAACAAGAACAACTACCCTAAATGCAAGTACACACAACTATCTAAACCCATCAAAAATATCATGAGAAAGTTGGTAGAGTCAAATATGATCACACTTCCTAACTTTGAAAACTACCAAGAACCACAAGAGAAACCATCCTAGTACAATGAACATGACCTTTGTGATTTTCACAAGATGAAAGGACACAAAACATCAAACTGCATGAGGCTCAAAAACATTATACAAGACCTCATAGAGAATGATACTATATCTGTTGAGGTACCATCTGGGAACTAGGATCTTAAGATATACAAGAAACCTATGCTAGATCATAACAAAGCAAACAACATTGGAAAAGCCAAAGATTATACAAATGTATAGTGTACCCATTCCAATGTAGTTGCTTCCTATGATAGCGTCATCATTGTTGTCACCATTAAAGGGCATAGTGCAGAGTGTGAAGTCACCATGCGATGTGGTAATGTCACCATCCAAGGAGTCCCACCCCAATCTATGGAACATCCTACTTTGCCAACATCAAGTACCAACAAGTACAATCTCTTACAACATCTCAAAAAGATCCCCATATAGATATCAATCCTAGAACTGTTGAGGCTATCACCTGCACATAGGGAAATCTTGGAGAAAGCTTTATCAAAGTCTTCTATTCCCGAGGATATTGATACTGATTAGTTTCAAGCTATGGTAGGTCATATCGCTAATAATCTTCTCACCTTCTCTGAGAAAGACCTGTCATCACAACCATCTCATAACCGTGATTGACACCTTGAGGTTATTATTGATAAGAACAAGGTCAAAAGAGTCTTAGTAGATGGAGGTGCTGGAACATTTTCTCCCTTCAACTAATCAAAAATCTAGGCTATTTAGAGGATACTATTGAGAAAGAAAAAAGTACCACCATCAAGGAATACAACAACCAACAATGGGTATCACAAGGAATCATTGCACTTCCCATCCAAGTAGGCCCTCTCATTACAGAAACTACATGTCAAGTGTTGGACCTTGATCTCCCCTATAACATCTTGCTTGGTCAGCCATCGATCCATGCTTTAAAAGTTGTAGCCTTGACTTATCATCAATGTGTGAAGTTTCCTTTTGAGGGCAGAGAAATTACTATCCATGGAGATCCTGACCCTTTTTACTATTGCAAAAATATTAAAGCCAAGTTCTATAAAATTCCCCAAATACCTAATAATGACAAAGGGCCCACACCTTCAACCTCATTTGTTGACCCATCATCTCTTGCATCTACTTCTGAAACAAAGGCACCTATAGTGCAGGGCATACTTGATATAAAAGTAGTGATTCAAGATGATGGTTATGGGAACTACAAGCTAATGAAGAACAACTTTGTCTTAGGAGAACTATCAACTTCTCCTCAATCTCATGGAATACCCACGTCTAGAACCAAAGAGCCCAAAACCATCAAGATGGCAGCTAATACCTTCACCAACTAGGGAGATTTGAATCAAAAAGATGTGAATGAGGAGGATGTCTCTAAACTCCTCTATCAAGATGAACGACCTGTCCTTGTTCTTCCCATGGAAGATGATAACAAATGCTTGCAGCTCATGCAAAATTGGAGATATAACAAGAATGAGAAGCTAGAACAAAGTGATAATGGTTTTCTAGAACCCATCGTTCCTGAGAAATGACTAAAGAATCTTGGTCTATGTTGTACTACTAGCAAGGTCACCCTTATTGGCAAAGGTACTTCTACTAAATGGGTCGAGGCTTCCTCTTGGTTACGTACATTGTGTGATATGACCTTAGATGACTTCTCCCTTGATGTTGCAGACCTATTTGAGAACAACACCCTCTTTATGACATCCATAACATCCTTTGTTCCAAGTAATCAACCAACTGAAATACACCTAGTATATCCTCAACTAATTGACATGGACCAACAAAGACCACCGATTCTGGATTTATTCAAAAATGATTAAGCAATCTCAAAATTCAGGGGACTTCATCAAAACTTACCATGGGTAGACCACAAAGTAGGTTTTGACATAGAGTTGGACATAGGGGCATACTATGAGGAGACGAATGAATCCTTCAGTTACAAAATTAATGAAATGCAACTAACATGCAGATCCTTAAGTGAAAACCACATTGTGGAACTCTCTAATCCTAAAATAGTAAAAACAAAGGATGCATCGAATGGTGAAAACCTCTCTAAGGCACCCAAGAATGAGGGATTCAAGCTCCCCCTTAGTGCAATGCATCCAGAAAAGTCAATAGTGCTAGTAGAAAAGGCTACACCAGTCAACGTGGGAACAAAAGAAGCATCTAAGATCACTTTTTAGGTTGAATCCTTGTTGGATGAAGAACACAAGAACCTAGCAACATTACTAAAAGAGTGAAGAGCTAACTTTGAATGGCCATACATAGATATGCCAAGCCTTGATCTTGAAGTAGTTGTGCATCACTTAGGAGTCTATCCTGAAGCCAAGCTAGCCAAGCATAAATTAAGGAAGATGCACCCTCAGATAGCACTATTGGTGAAACTAGAGTTACAAAAGCTTCTTGACGTTGGATTCATTTGACTGATAGATTATCTTGAGTGAGTTTCAAACCTGGTACCAGCCTCAAAACCCACTGGGGGCATTAGAATATGCATTGATTTTAGAGACTTAAACAAGGCATGTCTGAAGGATGATTTCCCTCTTCATAATATCAATCTCATTGTGGGTGTAATAGCTGGGCATGAAATGCTATCCCTCATGGATGATTTTTCAAGCTACAATCAAATCATAATCACCAAGGAAGATCAACACAAAACTTTTTTCACTTGTCCATGGGGAACCTATTGTTGGAATGTGATGCCATTTGGGCTAAAGAATGTAGGAGCAACCTATCAAAGGGAAATGACCCTCATCTTTCATGACATGATTCACAAAATAGTCAAAGATTATGTGGATGATATTTTGGAAAAATCAAAGAAAAGAAGTGAGCACATACAAGTCTTAGGACCTCTCTTTGACAGGCTGGAAGAATACAAAGTAAGGCTAGATCCAAAAAAGTGTGTCTTTGGGGTCACATCAAGGAAACTTTTGGGCTTCATCGTCTCACAAAGAGGGATATAAATTGATTTGAAAAAGGTAAAATCCATCCTGGAAATGGAACCACTACAAACACTAAAGCAGATGAGAGGGTTACAAGGAAGATTGTAGTCCATCAGAAGGTTCATAGCGCAACTATAAAATAAAATCCACCCCTTTTTGCATCTTCTTCATAAAGGAATAAAATACAAGTGGGATGAGAAGTGTGATAAATCTTTCTAGCAGATCAAAGATTATCAACTAACACCTCTAGTGATTATGCCACCAATACCGAACAAACCACTGATCCTATATATCTCAGCAACACCAACAACATGAGGAGCTCTATTAGCACAACATGATGAATACGAAAAGGAAAGAGCTATTTACTACATCAGCAGAACTTTGGTGGGCTATGAAATGAACTATTCACCTATTGAGAAAGCATGCCTAGCAGTAGTTTTTGCTTCAAAAAAGTTTAGGAACTACATGTTGTCACATTAAATCAAGCTCATTGAAAAAATTGATCCACTCAAATACCTATTATCTAAAGCAACTCTCACAGGGCGAATGGAAAAATGGGTGATGATCTTAGTAAAATTTGACATAGAGTATGTAGAGTGCAAGGCAATCAAAGGACAAGTGATTGTAGACCAACTAGCATAAGCACTTATCTACACTGAGAACCCTTTGATATCTGAGTTCCTTGGTGAATCAGTGTTCCTTATCAATCTCACAAGTCAGCGGAAGATGTATTTTGATGGATCAGGAGCAAGAATTCTTTTCATCACCCCTCAAGGTGATTGCATTCCAAAGTCATACCAACTATCATTCCCATGTACTAACAACATTGCTGAGTATGAAGCCCTAATCACAGGTCTGAGAATAGCAGTTCAATGGTAGATTCAAGAGATGAAAGTCTATGGAGATTCACAACTAGTTATCAACCAAGTTAACAATGAATATCAAACTAAGGATGATAAGCTCACTCCTTACAAAAAGATGGTAGAAAGTCTCAAGAACCTTTTTATAGAAATAACTTTTGAGCAGATTCCTCGCATAAAAAACTAAGCAACAGACGCCATGGAAATGATTGGATCACTACTAGACATGTCAAACAATGTCCTCCAATGTGAATTCTTGGTAGAAAAACTTCTTGTACCAACTTTTGAGATTCCTGAATTAGAATTTGCATGTGTCATTGTTGGTCTTAGATCCCCATGGTACCATGAAATCTTTACCTACCTAAGCAAAGGAACCCTCCCATCTGATATCACCTCAAACCTTAAAAATAACTTTGTCAAGAATTCATCCTGATTTGTGATCCTAGGTGATACCCTTTACTATCGAAGCATCAAAAGGAAATTACTATGACGTCTTAACCAAGAGGAAGCCTTAATTTCTTTAACATAAATACACGATGGCATATTTGGTTCCCATTCTAGTGGTATGAATTTAGCTAAGAAATTGTTGAGGATGGGGTACTACTAGCCAACCATGGAAAAGGAAGCTCATCAGTTCGTGTAGAAGTGTGTCTAGTGTCAACAACATGGAGATCTGATTCATGCTCCAACTCAAGAATTTCAGCCAATGATTACACCTTGGTGTTTTTTGCAATGGGGGCTTGACCTCATAGGAAAAATCACCCCAACCTCATCCAATGGCCACAAGTTTATCATAACTGCCACTGAGTACTTTACTAAGTGAGTTGAAGCCATTCCTATGATATACATAATGGGGAAACAAATTTCCAAGTTTATTCTAAACTATCTAATCTACCGCTATGGTGTTCCACAAACCCTAATCTCAGACAACAAAACACCCTTTAAGAATCATGATGTGAAAGAGTTATGTTAAAGATTCAACATCCAACACCAATTCTCTACCCTGTATTATCCCCAAGGAAACAGTCAAGCTCAGGCCACAAACAAGACCATTTTGAAAATCCTAAAGAAAATGGTCAATGAAGCTGGTCATGACTAGCATTTGTAGCTAAATCCAGCTCTTTAGGTGTATCGAACTAGTACCCACACACCAATAGGTGCAACCCCTCTCTCCTTGGTCTATAGATTTGAAGCTATCTTTCCTATTGAGGTTGAGCTCCCATCATTGCAAGTGTCACTACAAAACCTATTCACTGATGAAGAATATAGAGTATCTTGGCTGAATGAGCTAGAATTCCTGGATGAGCATCGTCTTGATGCTCTCAATCACTTGCAAGTATACCAAAATCGACTTAAATGGAGCTATATCAAGAGGATCAAATGTTGGTATTTCCAAGTAGGGGATCTTGTCCTGAAGCAGAATTAGAAGAACCTTTTGGATCAGGACAGTAAAGGAAAGTTTGAGCCTAACTGGTTGGGTCCCTTTGTCATCACAACTAGCTATGGATTAGGAGCATACTAATTGTCAACACCTAAAGGAGAACCCTTGTAGGAGCCAACTAACAACTTGCATCTCAAAAAAATTTATGCCTAGTCCTGAAGGGTGTAAATTTGAAAATACAAAAAAATCAAAAAATGATCAAAATCCAAAAAAATGAGAAAAAGGATTGAAAAAGTAAAGAAAAAAATCGTCCTCTAGTGAAAAGCACTTCGGTGGCGCTTTGGGAAAGTACCTTGGTGAAAAATTGGCTAACAGGTGCCTTGTGTAAATAAAAAACCTCCATCTATTCTTTGGCTTTTTTGTCCTATCATTCTTTGCACCACCATTTATCCATCACTTATCCACATGCTTATCATAGCTTGATGTTGTGAAGTATCACGATCCCTTTAGTACTACTTGGCATATTCCAAAGGTAAGTTTTCCTGCCTTTATCGAAGTATTCTAACATGTCACACTGGGGGAACTTTGTTATGGATCATATCGGGCTCTTGTATATCTTAAGGTCATCGAAAATACCAAAAAAATCTAGAAAATATCATCAAAAATACCAAAAACATTTGTAAAACATTCATCAGAAAATCCAAAAATATTTGCAAAATCCTATATAGCTAAAATCTAAAAATATTCAAAAAATTGTAAAGGAAAAATCCAAAACATCCAAAACACATCAAAATCCTAAAAAGGTTGAACATCGAAAATCCAAAAAATTTGTACCCTTGTCAAACTATGTTGTCTCTGAGCTCAAACATGGGAAAGGCCATCATTGATGTGCCCCTAAGACACCGTAGGTCAGTCTTTTAGGAGTCCACCATAATAAACTAACATTCTGTCACTTGTGCATTTCTCATTGATGAGCCTATTTTTTGGTCCAATTTTGGGTAGAACCTATAGTTTATTTGTTGGCAGTTGTCATGAACTTTGATGCTAAATGTTTATATTTTCGTAATGTTTCCCTCAAAACCATAGACATTGAACTTAATCCTATTTCTACAAGTTTTAATGACATTGGCATATTATGTGGATTATCTATATTGATTTTACATGTGGTTATTGAATGTTTCTTAAGGTGGTTATAGATATGCAGTTATTGTGTGTACTGACATTGCCATGCAAATTTAATTTGAGGATGTTAAGTTGAGGAAGACACCACCAACTAGGCATGCATCGTAACTTTCAACAAAGGAATCAATCAAAGGCCAAAGAAGGTCAACGACAAAAGATTCCTCATGCAAATTAAATGTAACTGCCTTGTAGTGGACTTTAATGTTGGTTGAGCATATGTGGGTGTTACTGTTGTGCTAAATCTACGTTTGGACCTGCATGTCTGACCAAATTCCATGCACATGTAACCACCACCACTCCACTTTCTCTGTTTTCCCTAAATGGCATCCTCCCAGTCATGGAGTTGACTACCTTGTTTAGGTGATAGTATAAATAAATATCTGATGCTCCTTCTTTAGGGGTTGCACGATTTGATACTGTACTTCCACTCTCAAGTTTTCAGTAATATAGATACATTACTATTTTGTACTCATGATTTATAGTGAATAAAATAAAGTTTTGAGTTTGAGCATCTGAGTTCTCATTAGTTTTAGAGGATACTTATCCAAGGGGGCCCACTTGGTGAGTAATTTGTCCTCTTAGTTTAGTATTACTTGATGTTTGGTAATTAGTTAGAAATATGGCACCAGTTATTTTTGTAGCAAAGTAGACAGAGTAGTGCCCTGTTTGTTGCTTAGATTTTCATTTATGTTATGCACTTTAGTTTGATGTAGTTGTTGATTGATCATTGGAATTTATGGTATTCCCTTCTAAGCAATTTACTTTTAGCATTGTGAGTTCCTTTGCTGTAGAATGAAAATGGCTACTTTGGGTTCCTAGTACATATACTATGCTGACCCATTTCAAGTTCATGTCCCTGGGTTGACAAGTGAAATGCACCTTCATGATGATTGAAATGGCTATTTAGGTTAGATGTCTAATCTTTGAATCATGGCTATAAGGGCTTAGTTATTAAATCAATGTAGGAGGCCAACATTTTTGGCGTTGTTGCTGGGGATGGTGTCAAACTAGGAAGTTCTTTGGAGTCATTGTTAGTTTTTCTTGCTATAGTGTTTCTAGAAGTTGTTCTTAGTATATCCTCATTTAGGAAGTAATGACCCCCCCTTATTCTTTACC
>VDFB02156684.1:0-12367 GCA_007258455.2 Sequoia sempervirens | reverse complement strand
GATTAAAGAAAGAAGTTAAAAAAAGTATCAATGACAAGAGAATGTTGGAAATTTTTGAGAAATATGCTATTGCATGTATAAGAAGTTCTCTAAATTGTTGAAGGATCCAGAAGTGTGTGTTGATGAGGCTAAGGCATTGTATCAATATCGAATGAAGCGGCCCAAAGCCACACAAAACATAAAGAAGGAGATGGGCTCTATTGAGTCTCATATTAATGCTACCTCTAGTGCATATGACTTGGCTATTGACCTCACCAGAGTAACAAGGAAGACAATAGAAGATATGCACAAAAATTTCTTCCAACTACACATGCAAAGAGAACATATCATCTTACATTTTGGAGAGTTAAGGGATCTGGTCAATCCCAAACTTGTACATAGTTCAAAATCTCTTCTTAATTGCGATAAATAAAATAAAATGAATATGGTACCTACTACTCCAGAAGGAGAAATTATATTAGAATGTGAAACTTAGAACTCTATGTTAGAATTCTGAAACAAGCACAAAACCATGAGCCACAAGATCAAACACAAACAAAGACACCTTCCATGCAAGAGATTTGCAAACAAATATATGCAATTAACTTCAACAAGAAAAATATACAGAAGATATGAAAGCTACAGATATTCTCCTGTTAATAATTACAATGAGATTAATCCTTATAAAATGAGATCAAGAAACCCTAGTGTGCACACTTAATAATTAATAAATAATTAATTATTAATGTGCCTAAGTTTAGCTTAAGTAACTAAAGTGATAAGTGACTTAAATAATTAACCAATATGATTAAATTAATTAAGTGAAACAACTCATTACTCTAACACCCACCTTTAAGATGAACTTAGGAAGTAGCTAAAACACTAAGAAAAATATGTATGAAAGCAAAGATGGGTCCTGGAAAACAAGGCCAAGTAAGGTACCCATGTACAAACAAAAGATCTCTATAAAGCGGAGAAATAGAGAAAACCTCGTGGGAAAAAACTCTACTCCAAGAAGAGATCAAAGGCGATTGAAGGAATGAAAAGACTCCAAATCAAGGAAATGTCCTGAAAAAAAAAGAACATGTAGAACATCACAGAAGCATGAAGAAGCTACAAACTCCATCAAAAGATGACTACTATGGTGCTGAAGAACCTCCTCTAAAGATAGGATGATCAGGATCAAGAAGACAACAATCTACATGAGTGCCCCTAATGACACTACTCGAATTAGATGGAAAACAAAGGAAAACACCTAGAACAAAGATACAAATGGAACAAGTACCAATAGTCTGAAGAAAATTGATCAACTGAAAAAGGAAGGTCACCTCTAGAAATAGGAATACAAGAGTTTCCATATGGTAAGTGATCCATCTCACCGAAATGCATGGGTAACCAGCCACTACATCTGCCTAGTACATAGGAACAAAAACTGTATACATAGCTCACTCCAATGAAACCAAGGAAGCATTAACACCAACAGTAGAAACCCCCCCCCCCATAATGCTAAAAAGGGAGAGGCATGACAGGTACACTGAAACTGAATGCCTAAAAGTAGTGCATGAAGAGGAACCAAGAACATCTAAAGGTGCAAACATGAAAGTACAAGTAGATAGAAAAGGATGTGAAAACAAAAGTCACATAATGCATGAGAAAGGAATGAAGGAAAAAATGGAAAACATCAACCCCCATGGAACTTTATATCATAGTGTTTAGTACAACAAGGCACAAAAGTGATGTAGTAAGAATCCCAAATATACATGTATAATGTTGAGGCACTTTATCTCAGTGCGTTTACAAAAGAGAACATGCATGAAAAAAATGTCTACAATGTCCAAATAGGACAAAAAACTAGAAATACATAAAGAACAACCAACAATGAGTCATCCCACGCAAACAAAAAGTTTCCAGGAGCTAAAACATCCAAGTAATTCACTAGAGTGTGAAAACACAAAAAAATGAATAAAAATGTACCTGAAGAACAATCTGGAAAAATTGCATGATGGAATTGAAGAGCTCTCAAAGACGGTTCCAACTGAAAGATCGCTAAAAAATGGAGAACCGGCCGTAACTTATGAGCTCAGGACTAAAAATAGTTGTTTTGACTTCAACTAACTATAGAATGCACCAACAGAAAAAAGAAGTGATGAGACCCACACCACTGGAAATTTGATGGAATCAGCTTTCCGATGATATCTTGTTTTCCAAAAAACGATATCGTACGCCCAAGTTATGGCCTCTAGAAGAAAACAACTCCAAAGGGGGAAAAAACCAGTGATGGATTAAATTTGATGGTCATACGGCCATCGCAGCAAAAATTCTGGCCTAAATTTGATGGCTAGATCCTCAAGATGCACGATCAGATAGAAAAAAAAATTCCTCATAAATCAACTGCTTCAAATATAGGCGAGTTTACAGTCAATCTTTAAGTTTTTGGTCGCTCTGGATGCAACGGTGAGGTCCGTTTGGGCTCAAAATGCTCTAAAAATTTGAGCACCCCTAAAGCTGGCAAAAAAATCCCTTTCTTCAAACCTTCACAGATCTGACAAATGGAAGCCAAATTTGATGAAACAAAGGTTGATCTTGACTATTCCAATAGCTCTGGATTCAATGGAGAAGTCTAATGCATGCCAAAATGCTTCAAAAAATTTCCTCCTCCAAAATTTGCAAAGAAAGCAAAGGGGATTCAGATCTGAAGCCTACAACCCTTGTTGAAGAAGAAAACCTCATAAATTGAGAAGGGGTTTGTTGAATCCACACTCTGATACCATGTTAGACTTGTGAAACAAGCACAAAACCATGAGCCACAGGATCAAACACAAACAAAGAGACCTTCCACGCAAGAGATCTGATAAAAAAATATATGCAATTAACTTCAACAAGAAAAATCTACATAAGAGAGAAAATTTTCAAGAAGATATGAAAGCTACAGATATTCTCATGTTAATAATTACAATGAGATCAATCCTTATAAAAGGAGATCAAGAAACCCTAGTGTGCACACTTAATAATTAATAAATAATTAATTATTAATGTGCCTAAGCTTAGCTTATGTAACTAAAGTGATAAGTGACCTAATTAATTAACCAATATGATTAAATTAATTAAGTGAAACAACTTATTACTCTAACAACTCAGAACAGGTTGCTTGCAGAGGCTAAGAGTGAATAGGAAAATGCAAGGCAAGCCTAGGAAGATCATCTGAAGAATTTACAAGCATCAACCACCTCCAGTTGACTCATTATTATCTTTTTATGCAATTATGTTAAAATTGTTTGCATATATGTAGACAATATAAAGATATTTTTTAGTACCTTTTTGGTTTTTGCTCTAGTACATGACTCAAGGGGAGTCAATTCATTATTTTCCAACTATATATATGACCACATCGTTCAAGGGGAGTTTTGGTAAGAGTCAAAATAGTTTACATAGGCACCCTTTTCCCTTGATGTCAAAGGGGGAGAGTATATTTTTGGCATGTTGTCATCAATGACAAAGGCCCAAGAGATTGTTTTAAGTTTGGAGAGATTATTGGAAGTTTGTCATTGATGATGTTGTTTGGAAACATAAGCATGGATGGTGCATAATGGTGTGTTACAATGTTGTCATTGATGTCAACATTTTTGTGGATCATTTTGATCAGTTCTAATAGGCTTCAGAGTTGTTAAGGAAGAAAATTATGCAATTCATTTTGGTTTAGAAAGTTCAGTTGCACAAAAATTTGACTAAGTGTAAAATCTACCAGTTTAGTGTAACAATGCATCGGTTTTTGGGTCCACACTACTTCGCAAATGAAAATTCCAGTCTAAGCTTATAACATCATTTTTTTGGATGTTAGATGCACGTAAATCTAAGATTTCATCTTGTTTAGACAAGTATTTTGAGAGATATGAGTAACAAAATTCGGTCTCGCAATTCACAGTCATTTTTCTGTATAGTGTGTTTGTGTGTGAGAATATGCACTTCTTTGCAGATGTTTTTTTGGCCTTGTGGTTTCAAAGATAAGTTTCTAGATGTTAGTTGAGCATGGATTCCATATGGTATTGAGTTCTAAGGTCCATGTGTTGAAATGTGGATACATAGATGAAGGTTTTTTCATTTAGATCTTATGCAAATCCGATCTAGTATGTTTGAAGGTATGCGAAGGTTAAACAAGTGTTTCTATCTTATATGGGATCTATTATAAGTCTATGTTGACCCATCTTAAGATATTTTGAGTTTTAAATTATGGCACATTGCGTGGATGAATAGTTTTGGAGCCGACAAGTTGCATTTTGGGTATTACATCTAATTAGGCCAACCTAATTTATGTTATACTTGATGTGGATATATATGTTGGATTGCTTTCAATTTTTTGGGATATAGATGTGAAATATGTTGTGTGTGATGTGAATTTGAGCAGAGTAGTCAAAAATTGAGTTGTGAATGTTAAGTTGAAGATCATAATTGTGCAAATAAAGAGCAAGGCAGAGTGTTGAATTAGAACCAGATAAAGTTTCTTATTGTGCTTCAATGGAACTGTAATTCATGCATACATAAGATGCAATTGTAACAATTCAAATTAGGTTGTGAGCCACCATCTCTCTTATATCTTTTTCTCTATGGACAGTGAATCCACCTCTAGTGAGAATTTATGCAATATACTATAACGAGTTATAATATATTGTGAGCTAACCCTCACCGTGGTTTTTCCCATTTTGGGTTTTCCACATAAAAATCCTGGTGTTCATGTGTTATGTGATGTTGTGGATGTTTTCATGCTTTATTTCCTTGTTGCAGTTGAATATGCATTACTAATTAGATATTTGATGTTTGGATGGTATAAGAGAATACTAATTCATCCCCCCTCTTAGTATTATGGGTGTTCAACACATTGTAGTCCAAGTTATGTGCTATCACATGAAACAATTACAAAATATAAATTCCCATATAAAAATCTAGCATTTCTACACACAAAGAATGAAATACCAAAATAATAATACTCCAAAATAAACCAAAAATTATGATAATATTGAAATGATGCTAAATGTTCATAGGAAAGAAAAATAATAGAGAATATGGGAGAAATGAAACCAAACCTCCAAGTGATTGTAATCTTCAATAAATCTACAACTAAGAGAAAGATGAAGGATTAGGGTTTCTTAGGAGCCTGTGATGCATGGTCAAGCCCCTATTTTGGTCTATCAACCTTCACAAGTAGTCAATGGTAAAGAGGAAATAGAAATATGTGTGCTCTTAGCCTAAGTGTATCTAGAACTAAAAAAATAAACAAAATGTTACGAGTATTATCCCTGGGTCTACAAGGATAAATATACTAGTATGTATATTATGTCAAATTGAAATGAAAACCCAACATGTGCCAAAATACAAAAATGGATTCACAAATGCAAATATAAAATAAAAATAAAGAAGGCTAGAAAACAATCACCTCACACTAAGAATAGAGATGAAAATATACAAAAACCACAAGCAAGATGTTCTCAAGGATATGAGAATTCCAAAGAAACTACTAGAGTACTCAAGAAAGCCTTCAATATATTGATTATATTTAGCAAATCACATGAGAACTTCCAAAAAAAGAGTTGCAAGAGAGATCTTCAAATATTGATAGATTTTCATTCCAATGTCCTAACTATGACATCAATTTCCTCATTTGATTCCTTAATCTTCCAAAATTTTGGGTACATAGGTTCTTTCACATCCCATAATAGTCTATTCTTGACTAAGTGAAAACCTATTTCATGGACTAATGCCACATAAGCATAATTCTTATAAATTTTGCAGAGATAAATCTCCTCCATCTTAGGACATCCATACCTTGGATTTCTTTCATCCTTAAATCATTTTCAAAATTGTAATCCAATTTTCAGCTCAATCCATCTTTCTTGATGAGCATCGATACCTTTCCAAATAACAATTCTTGTTCAAGCATATTGGTTCTCAAAGGATGTCAAATTTAATTGCATACCTAATTACCAAGCATGGATGTTTCTCAATAACTCCAAATCACGAGTAATTTAGATCTTTCCTTACCCATTTTTAGGCAATGATCTTCCTTTTCATGATCAAGTAATCTTCCTATCCCCTTTTCTAAGGCATCAATGATAATAAAATTTGTTCTTTCAATCAATCATATAGATAAATTATTGAGTGATAATATTTATTTCTCATTAGTCATATTCCTTAACCTTTTCACTATCTTTTAATAATTCCAATATTTTATTCTCGTGGTCATTGACATCATGACTTATGAAGAATTCAAAATTTGTTCCAAACCAAAAATATATATATATGACTTTCATTGGGTGGGGTACTTTATCCGATTCAATCCACTCTCTTTCTTCCCCCCTTAGCATTTCCACGACATTCAATCAACTCAAAGTTGAACTCCTAGAAAACATTTGCTTTCTTGAAATGATTTTCCATTCCTTGTTGTTGGCTTCCTCCATGGCATTCCTTGAATATACTTTTTCCGAAATTAGATTCATCACCGATCTCTAATCTCATATATTCAATAATTGGATTGTCAATAAAGAGATCTATTGTATAATTAGCAACTTTACAAGCTAAGAGGCCCTCTAATTCTCTTTTCCATGTATACCAATATCCTTTTTGTGGAGGAATTTCCATATCCACAAAGCCTCTTTTGTTGGTATACCTTTCAATTTAAAACATGGTATCCTTACCTATTCTATTGATTTGACACATAGTGTCATACTATCCCATTTCCTTTTGGAACCTCTAAACATATGTTTGTTTTTTTTAAATGTTAGTGAGTTCAATTCATACTCCAACCAATCTATGTACTATCCAAACCTTTGTCAAGCCAACCCGATTTACCTTTATTAGGTTTCTTTCTCACAATCACCTTTCCAAGTGACTTTGTACCAATTATTGGTAACTTCATAACCTTAAACACTCTAAGATTGTTTGGTTTCTTTTTCTCATCTTAATCAGAACTCCAAATTGATCTCGTCAATTTTGATTGGTTGAACCATTTCCACTTCATTGTGTTGGAATAAATGAACAATCTCTAATCCAATTGTTAAACACCAAATCACTAAGATATGATACCAATTGGTGAGATACAAGGCTTTGACTACTACAATATAGAAATCTGAAAATTGTATGCAAATCTGTAGATAACTTTTCTTAATCCTTGAAATACCATGAAGATATTCAACTTCTTTATGATGCTAAAATCAGCCACTCTAACATGCTTGATAAAACCACCTTAGATGAACTTATAACAGCAATAACATCACCATAAGATAGCAGCAACAAAGAGGCACAAATCAGCAACATAAGAATGCAAGATTTCACAACACAAGGTAGCAATGGAATAGAAGAATAAACTTATAACACACTGTTTACGTGGAGAAACCCTTGCGGGAAAAAACTCCACCAAGAAGAGAGGCCCAAGTTGTATTATCTTCAAAACAAGATTAAAATACATCCACTTCCAATCTCCTCTTGAGTCTTCAATCCTGCAGCACCCTGTTACTCTTGTTACTCTCTCTCTCTCTCTTAAACTTCACTCTCAAGTCTCATATTTATACAAAATGAGTACCCACCAAAGGAATTCGTGGGAGATGGAAAAAATCCAATATTTCTATCTTGGGATACACCAAAATCATCTTCTTACATATTCCCTTACACTTGTCATAGGCATCTTCCCAATATAGGCGCCTAGAACCAAGAATAGGAACTTACAAGATAATAATAGTTGTCATATGTTGTCATAGAATCTCTTACACCTTATGACAGTTGTAAGTTGTCATAGATGCTCTTACAAACTTATGACATGCGTCATAATAGCCCAAAAATACATTTCCCTAAGATAGGCACCAAGATTCTCCACCTCACCTCATTTACTATTTACCAAGATTCCTTGAGCAGTAAAAATAGCTCTGTAATAAACTGTCGGTGAAACTTATTCATCCCTTATGGGTAATTACAAATTAAGAATAATAAATGGAATAAATACAATATTGGGATTTACAAGGTTAATGGCACCTTATCCCAACACATTGATTACTTCTTCTCTGACCATTATGGTCTCTTCCCTTATTCCAAGGTACTATCTCCTTAAATATACACAAGATCTTAATCTTGTTCAAGTTAAAAAATTTCAAGGGTTATCCAATTCTCTTGGATACCTCCTTTTTTGACTATCTATTTTGATTGAAGTTTTTGATTTATGCCAATAATGCATACTCACATATTTGTAGTATTCTTACTAAATCCATAAATCCTTGACTCTCTGCAACTATCGGTTGCTTCTAATAAGGGGGTTGTTTCTATTCTTCTCGTCCCTTTAGAGTCACTTTAACTATTTATTAGGGTGAAGGTACCTATTGGTTATCCTTCATAACCTTCCAACATAGCCTGATTGCATAGTCTTTTGCAATCCAAGGGGATATTGTAATAAGTTGTTGGTTTAGAAGTTTCCAACTCTAGGTATAATTCTTATCTAGCCCCAAACTTAAACAATTTCAAGGAATATTTTCTTCCTTTTTTTTCTTTCCACTTACCATATTGGCACAAGAACTTTTCTACCATTATCTTTTGATAAGGTTTATGCATTATTTGTGTAATGAGCTCATAGGTTCTAGAGTTGAACCTGGTAGCTCTGATACCACATGTAACAACCCCAATATTCTACTCAGTACAAATTTCCAATGTTTTCACCCCAAGTGAATAAACCATGATGCCATAACATAGCAATAAAAAAAATTATTTCCATAATGTAAATTACATGCACATTTGAAATAACACTATTTTCAAACTTCCATTGCATCCCATTGTAATTTCACAAATCTCTCCAAAACATAGATTTCATATTTGAACAAACTCAATTTTATCATTCAAGATTACATCCTTCCATATGAATGGGTACATGATACATACATAGCTCTTCTGAGCTTCATCTGGCAATAGATATTTAAATTGGTCCTGATGTCACTGTAATGGTACATACCTTCTAGATATCCTCACTCTCTGGTGCTTACACTCCAGCTATCCCCAATGTTGGCACAAACATCCAAAAACCTTGACCGCCAACTGATGAGGAGAAGCATCACTCAAGCACTTTTCTGCCAACCACGGACTTAAATGCGATCCCCCGCACATCTGTCACATATGAGAAGATGGCCCTACTCTTCAACGAAGATATTGGTTGGTAAACCCCATACAATAGCCTATTTGAGCTTAGTGTCTTACAAACTAGAACCTAATCATACAGTAATTTCCCCTACAAGTATGAAAATCCTAAACTAGAATGCATAAAAGGAACACAGTGATCTGACAATGGAAACGGTGGTAACTTACACTACTTTGGCCAAAGTATTCTCACCCAGTACTTTGAGTGACAATATTCCTATTCACATACACTTCTATAGCTTGGTTTGGATTATTACCATTCATATACTATGCTTAGATAATTTCCCTCCATAGGTAATCCCTAACCTCAAAAATAACCTATCCCCCTTTCCCAAAAACACTATGGTATCTCTACCAACAAATCCTAAGCATTAGTTTCTCCCTTCAATGGATAATCCCATCCCATGAATAATATGTGAGCTACCTAGTCTAAGAATTAACTTTACATAGACAAGCTATTCACTTCAAAAGGAAACCTAGTCTCAAGTATATCTTTATAAACTAAAGTATAGCTACATAAGCTTCATCTAATCATAGATTAAATATTCATAAATTACTGACTCCAATTAGTAATATATCACATAATAAGTGATTTTCATTCAAAATATATCCACATCAATGAATGACCTCAATTGAAGAATAATCAGATCAATAGATGATTCCATTTGAGTATGTAATCTCTTTAACAAAAATATTTATTCAAACGAGTTGAATCTTGTGAATAATATGACTTCTTATTAAGAGTGTAAAGAAACTAATCAAGTAGCAACTCTAATTCAATAGGTAATCCCACCTATGTCTCTATATATATAGAATCTCATAAACTCAAGTGATTTACTTAATCACATAGGTGAGTCTCAACCTTAGTACACCCTAATCCATGGTATAATCAATAATTAACAATCAATGTTATAATCAAGTTGTTTAGTGGAGAAATTAGGGTTTACCACTATGAATAAATAATATTATAAACCACTAATGTTCTCCATCCTAAAACATTCAATTATGAGAGCCAAAATGCCTAAATAACAATCAAAAATCAATCCTAACTATTATAGCAACTATGAGGGGAGCTTTTAGAGCTCAAAGTGATGTTTACCTTGCTGCAAGAAATTTTATTTTAGGGCACAAAGGACTCATTCGCCTTTAGTGGTGAATGGGTCCCTATTAGGGTTTCTAAAAATAAGATTTGGGTTTCATACTTCAATGTCTGCACTCTTAGATCCTTGGTTGTCAGCTCCCAAAAACTTGTAACCAATTCTATAGCCTTGATTTTGTGTTCTTGCACTATGAATGACAACTTTGCAACTTGAAAACTTTGACTAAATCAATTCCTTCTCCACTTGATCTTCAACCTATAACTCTACAAATACACATTGAAGAGAAGGAAAAACTTGTTGACTATTAGTGAAAAGGGTTTTTCCTAAGTCAAACCCCTTGTAGGTAATTAAACCAAATGATGAAATAATGTAATTGAAGCATGAAATAATAGAATATTGACACCTTGGAAGTTGTCTTGGAGTGTAAATATGCAAACTAACATGTAGTGACCATGAAGAATGTAGATCTTGATCTCAAATAAGATGTATAACAATGCTACATCCACAATCTTAGCTCAACAACATGCTTGAATTCACTATGCCTTAGACATGACGGAATGATCTTAAATTGCTACAATAAACTCTTGATAATCTACCTTAGAATTCCTTTGAAATTCTCTTGAAGTGCTCTAATACTTGAAAACTTGAATGCTTATGCCTCTTGTAAACTTGCTAGGAGAAACAATGTGAATTAACCCCTTATTTATACTAAATCTAGAGATTAACCCTGAAATTCAAATAATTCAAGCCGACACTAGATCTAGGATAGAAAATCATTAGAATCCAACAAAAATTAAATTAAAAAATGGGTGTCCTACTCAAGGAGGACCCATTCACCACTAAAGGAAAATGGGTCCTAACATAAATTTCTAGGACCTTGCTTTGAGAGGGTCAAATAATATCAAAAACCCACCTCAAATATGCAAAGAAAGGGGGATCCTATTAAGGGAGGACCCATTCACCACTAAAGGAAAATGGGTCCTAGCACCATTTTCCAGGACCTCAATTTTTCCAAATTTAATGTTATGCAATTTGAATACTGGGTGTCGAGATAGATCCTTCAAAAAGTGTCATTAAGAAGGCTTAAACTTGAATTAAAGGGGCTAATTAAGCTCAATTAACCACAATTAATTAATGAAACCGTAGATGAGTGTGAAAGTGTGTTACAACACTTTACAACACCATAAATAAGGTACAAATTAAGTACATTTTATTAAAACGGGGCCCAAGATCACTGTGAATGTGTACAACACTAAACCTAGGAAAAATTACGTTAATTCAATGGCAATTATTCCCAAATTAAGGAAAAGGGATAATTTTTCCATTACTACACAAGTAAATATTCCAACCTAATAATTTAAACTTAACTTAGGTTTTCAATATACCTCTCACCCAAATAAGTTACTCCCAACCTAGGGTTTTATCCAATAGCAAAGCAATAATCAAGTGACCATACAAGTACAATTTATCAATGAATCATCCTATCATTTCCTCCAAACTATTGATGAACATCTAAACCTTATCATTCCTAAGGTTTTCCTAACATCAAAGCCAATAATGACAAGTCACTTCGTGACATTGATACATTTCACATAATGAATAACCCTTAAGCTATTCTTGTTTAATCATATCTAGCATATTTATACCTATGACAAACAATCCCTCCTATTATAGAGTAATTACAAGAACTACCATAGAAAAGCATAAAATAGCTTCTATTCCTTTCCAAAGCAAATGCTATGAATTTCTAATGCAAGTATTCTTAAGCAATACCAACAATAAAGCATCCAAATATCATTCTTTCATAAATAAAGTCAAATAAGAGAAGACTAGATTCTCGTGCATGTAGTATGCTTAATCCAAATGATAGACTTGATGCATAACCTTCCAACAGTAGCTTCCTAGCTTCACTTTACTAACCCAAAGCAAGCATCTAACTCAAAATAATGCAAAAATCTCATAAAGTAATTCTCAGCTCTCTCAAAATATCTCTCAACTCTTCCAAAATAATGCAAGAGAGTAAATTTGCAAAATAAGTTTGCATAATAGAAAGTGTGTCCAAATGAGAGCACTAACCTCTCTATTTATATATAAAAAGGAGACGTTTCAGCCTATAGAAAAGGCAT
>VDFB02156683.1:0-40853 GCA_007258455.2 Sequoia sempervirens | reverse complement strand
GAGGTAGATACAAGGGATGATGGGTCAACAAATGAGGTAGAAGGCGTAGGCCCTTTGTCATTCTTGGGTATTTGGGGGATCTTATAAAACTTGGCCTCAATATACTTGCAATAGTAAAATGGCTTAGGATATCCATGGATGGTAATTTCTATGCCCTTGAATAGAAACTTTACACATCGATGATAGGTCGAGGCTATAGCTTTTAAGGCATGGATCCATGGTCAACCAAGTAGGATTTTATAGGGAAGATCAAGGTATAACACTTGGCATGTAGTTTCAGCAATAAGATGTCGCACTTGGATGGGTAGTGCAATGATGCCTTGTGATACTTGATCTTGGTCATCATATGCTCTTATGGTGGTACTCTTTTCTTTCTCAATAGCATCCTCTAAATAGCCTAGGTTCTTGATTAACTGCAAGGTACAAATGTTTAGACTAGTGCCTCCATCTACTAAGACTCTTTCGACCTTGTTTTTATGAATGATAACCTCAAGGCGTAAAGCACTGTTATGATATGGTTGTGATGGTAGGTCTTGTTCTAAGAAGGTGAGAAGATGATTAGCAATATTCCCTACCATAGCTTGAAACTTATCGGTGTCAATATCCTTAAGGACTGATGACTCAAAAAAATAGTTCTCCAATATTTCCCTATGTGTGGGGGATAGCCTTAATAACTCTAAGATTGATATATATGTGGGGGTCTTCTTAAGCTGATCTAGGAGATTGTACTTGCTAGGATTCAATGTTGGAAAAGTAGATTGTGCCCTAGATTGAGAGGAGACTCCTTGGATGGTATTTTTTCCACGTCATGTGGTGACTCCACACTCCACACTAGATCCTTTGATGGTGATGAAAGTGATGATGCTATCGTGGGAAGCGACGACATTAGAATAGGTATGTTGTACGTTGGTGTAATCCTTAGATTTTCTAGTATTGTTCGCTTTGTTATGATATGGCATAGGGTTCTTGTATATATTAAGATCTTGATTCCCAACTGGTACTTCAACAGATATGGTGTCATTCTCTATGAGATCTTAGATGATATTCTTGAGTCTCATGCAATTTTCTGTTTTATGTCCTTTGAATTTATGAAAGTCACAAAGGTCATTCTCGTTGTACTAGGATAGTTTCTCTTGTGGTTCTTGGTAGTTTTGAAAGTTAGGAAATGTTATAAGATTTGACTCTACCAACTTCTTCATGATGGTTTTGATAGGGTCAGATAATTATGTGTACTTGCATTTGGGATAGTTATTATTGTTGGTAGTTTTCCTTTGTTGCATGTCGGTGTTGTTTATCTAATTGTTCTGAGGAGGTGTTGTTTGTTGCACCATCGATTGAATGTTAGAAACTTGATTTTTTTTTTGGTTTAGGAGCACTTAGGACTACCTTAACATCTACCACATAATCATTTGTTCCATTCTTGTTCTTAGCACATACATGAGGTTTTTCATTTGAACTAGTTGATGGGCGATGATCTTTGTAAGCTTGAGTATTCCCTTGTGAGATTAGAGCTCTCTCGATGTTAAGGGTTCTAGGGAAGGGCTCATCATAAGATGTGATGTACTACATTTTCAAGTGGAATGATAGATTGGGATCTAAATTTTCTATGATGATTCCCACTTGTTGTTTATCAGGAAAAGGCCACTTGCTCTTGCTAGCTCTTTGTCTCCATCATTGTAAGAAATTAGTGAAATATTATCCTTTGTTTTTTCTTAGAGTGTAAAATTCCTCTAGACTTATGTCCATGTCAAGGTTGAAGGAGAAGCGATCAATGAATTTGTCAATAATTTCTTGGAAAGTTTTGATGCTGGGAGGTAAGTGAGAAAATCAATCCATGGTAGGACCTATTAAACTTTGAGGGAAGAGGCGCATTAAATCAGAATCATTGTAGGCCACCTCCATACACATGATGCTAAATTATTTGACATGGTCCACATGACTTCCTCTCCCTTTTTATTTGTCAAATTTGGGGATTTCAAATCTGGGAGGGAATGGTACCATTGTGATGTTTCATTCAAATGGATAAGGACATAGATTCTATGTATGGGGCTTCTTTTTCTTTCCCATTTGAAGGTCCTGCATTTCTTGAGATAGTGCTTTAAATTGTGATGCTAGATTGTCTTGTGGGTTTGGTGGAGGAACATATGGTGAGATCACAGATGAGTTGTATGTTGGATTTTGATATGATAAGGTGTTGTCTGGGGTGTATGGTGGTGTGAGATTCTATGAGGGTGATTGCAGTGTCGATGTATATGTTCCTGACACGTTTGTATTGATGATGTTCTATTGAGGATTATAGTAGGAACTCAGTTTTTGTTGTTGTTGCTATTCGGCATATTGCTAAGCTATTAAGGCTTTTTGTTGTTGTTGTTGTCCACTAGGGCTTGTTGTTGAGCCTGATATTGTTGTTGCACCACGAGGGCTTGTTGTTGGGTATGTTGTTTCTGTTGCACCACAAGGGCCTGTTGTTGGGCTTGTTGTTGTTGTTGTGATGCTAAATCTACTTGATGAGCTTGATGTTGTTGTTGGGCTAAGGCTGCTTGTTGTACTATTAAGGCTACTTATTTTTGTTGCTACTATTGGGCTACTAGGGCTGCTTGCCATTGTTACTATTGTTGGATGGCTTCCTATTGGGCCGCTAAGGATGCTTGTTGTTGTTGTTGATGTTGGATGGATTACTGATAAGCTTGTTGTGCTTTTTGTAAAGCTAGGGCATGTTCTTACAATGTAGGATCCTGTGGTTGTTGGGATATCTAAGATGGATTGTGAGTCTTGATGTTCTGAATGGGTAGTGGATTGTTGATGAGAGGTGGAGGGTTCCCTTGGTTTAACATCACTTGTAAGATGATGGATTAAGGTGGAGGAGTGTAAGTTTGAGGTCCTGTTTGATTTTGCATGGTAAAGGGGACTATGGGAAAACATGAGCATGGTGCCACTAGACTTTGTGATGGAAATGATACACTAAGACCTTGAGTCCATTGATTAAAAAGATTCACTTGTCCCATGTCTTGAGGATTTCCTTGTGCTAGAGATGTAAAAAATATATTACCTAGGTTGGTGGGATTTGTGACTAAGGGATTGTTTTGAGATGGGTTGATAATGGATGGGGTGGATATGCTTTGTGAAACCAATGGTATGGATGAAGCAATAGGAGGATTGGGTAAAGATTTCCCTATCTGCATTAAGGGTTAACTTTGTGGTATAGTATTGAAATGCCCTTGTGTGTTGTTTTGAGACACTTGGTCTATAATGCTTTGTGTGATGGTGGGAACACTTGTGGTACTCATGGGTATGGATGAAGAGGGGTGTCCTCCATATGTGGAGGTCATGGTGGAGTAATGAAGTTCAAGAGGTTTATATGGCTATTTAGGATCTTCAGGAATGGGAGGAACACCAAAGGTAGGTGTGCAAGTGGTTGTTTGGGATGGAGGATTGGTATTAAGGATACCCAAAAGTGTGTTGCTTTCAAATGGAAGAGTTAGAACAAAGTCCTTGGAAAGGCTAGTTGCAAGGCTGGGAGTGGATGTTTAATTTAGCCCTAATGATGGAGTTATGTAGCTTTGTGTCAAATTTTGTGCAACAAATGATGGGTAAATAGGAGCTAGGTTTTTGAAGGCTTGGTGTTCCATGATTTCCTCCCTAGTAAGTTCAAATTGATTATTTGTGCTGTCTTCTATCTCATATGGTCCTGAAGGAGATGAGGGTTGTTGTGATGGGGTGACTTGACTTCTTAGATCAAATTCTAGAGGATTTGGATCACTTGAGGTAAATGTTACTTTGGTTTTCTCGATGATTCTCTTGTGTTGTGATCTTTTCTTTACCATAAATTTTGTGTCACCTTTGGGAGAGTTGTGTTGAGATTTGTAATGTTTGAACTCTTTAGTTGAATCAAATATAGGTAAAAGGGACGCTCTAAGTATTTTTGGAGCAATGATGATAATGGGGGATGAAAAGGTGGCTGATGTGGAGAGTGATCTTTGCAAAAAATTTGGGACAACACTTTTGACTTGAGTTTGATGTTTTGATGTTAGGATAAAGGATGTTTATGAACTCATAAATCTTTAGGGTAGAATTGTGACCTTCAAGATGAACTAGTTCAAAGATTATAACTAACTCAACCAAATGCATGGAAAAGGATTCATTTCACATACAAAATAGCCAAGTGAGGTTTTTGGGTTGATTGATGCCCAAGTCAAAAAATGTTGGTGTTTTTGAAATTTTTGTAAAGTTTGGTAAAGTGAAGGATGAAATTTGATAAAGGGATGAATGAAATGTTTGACCCAATTTTGACTTAGAATGAACCTTTTTTTTCCAAGACCAAGGTAGTGAGAAACATGTTATACCTATAAAGTTTTCAAACCCTAAAGACTTAATGATTTAGAAAAGTTGTTGATCCTGAAAAAAATGAGGGCTTTAACTCATAAAGAATATATACATGTTTGGATGTTTCCTTAGTGTGTGTTCATAAAAAATTATCAACAACTTGTTTATGTTTTGGTAGAGTGCCACAATGTGGTTTTTGATTGCTTTTGAACTACGATACCTTAGTTTGAAGTGATGACCTCTAGACCTTCTTTTGGGGATTCTAATTGTGTGTGAGATCATTTAGAAAAATTCAAGTTTATGGAAGAAAGGAGGATATTTATCGCCATGCGGGTGGTGGTAATATGGGCCTTCTAGCCTCAATATCAACTTGTTCCTCTTCTTCATCTAAGATTATTGTTGTGTTTCTCCATTGGGTAGGTGTTTCTTTTGTTTCAAAAGTGAAGCTTCTCAAACTACTAATGATATCGGTTTGTTCTCCATTAATAAGTTCAAAGTTTGGTTGAATGATAGCACCTTCAAGATCAAGTTGTTCAATAAGAGAAATCAGTCTCCAAATAGTCATGTGGGGTTCAATTTCCAATTTATCTTGCTTAAGTGAAATTATTTTACCACAAACACTTGTCTTGATTATGTTTTCAAACTAAATGTTTATGTCAAAAACATCATAACTATCACAATGTCCATTTTGTGAGAATCATGAGGTTGAAGCCATAATTTCCTATGTTTTCTTTGGAAAATATGGATTGAGGTATAATTCAATATATTCAAAAATATCTAAGGATAGAAATCCTTAGGACAAGTAGTAATATCAAGGCTATTTCAAAAGGTATCCATATTTAGGCCAAAGTGTTTGAAATTTTGAGGAAGATAGTGAATGTTTGTTTGTAACATTTTGGAACCAAGAAATGTATTAAATTGGCTCACAATCATTTACAATCCTAGGTTTGAAATGACCATACTTCTTGAGTCCCCACTTGGATTTCTCCAAACACTAAGACATTGCAAACAGTTAGAGATTTGGCAACACTGGCTCCCCTCCATGACACACACTTTTCAAGACCACCAAATCTCAAAATCCTGAAGATCCTAAGATCCTAAGGATTTTTATGTTTCAATAGTGAATAGTACAAATGTTGGGTAGCTTCAGAATGACTGTTCTTGCACCAATAAGCATTAATGAATTTTGGTAACTAAACAATTTGGCTATTAGTAACAAACTGAGAACACCTAGCCGTATACACACCTGATTTTCCACTTAAGACTCTTACTACTGTTCCCGTTCCACTTAAAGCATGGTACTAGGTGCAGTATGTTATATAGTCTAGGATAGAAGGTAATTTCTCACGATTTCCCAACCTTTAATATAGCCTGCTAGTAAACGTGCTTGCAAGAACTTTCCTATGATTTTCTCGTTGCGGGGTGTGTCTCATAGTAAGTCCTCTCTTAAGGGTGACACAAAGCATAAAAGAGTACTTAAGTATTTATCTTCACCCAATATTGCACAAAACACAAGGGGATTGAATACGTACTATAAGTGCACACAAAAAATGAACACTTGGAGTGTTTCTCTTCATTGAAGATCGCATGAAGCACAAGGGGATTGGATACACACTACAAGTGTGTCATAGAAAAGAAGACACTCATTCATTTTACTGACTAAAGCTAAGATGAATTCATTTTATGCACCAAACAAAATGTTAAGTTTCCTTGTTCAATTTTAAACCCAAAAGACAATGAAGAAATGAAGGTTCAATTTTAGTCTCATTTGAGCATTCATTTTAAACCCAAATGAAATTTAGTGAGGTCCTAAGGCATAAAGGAAAAAGAATAATAAATTGGGTTATAATTTCCCCAAAACCTCAAACACTTGTTACAATCATAAAATCTTAAGAAGAGAATGATTCTTCAATCTATCTTTGTGTCGTCCAACCCTGCAAAACCACATTAGTCTAAAATCCAGAACAATGTTAGAAGTGTGTTAGTAATCTGATGAATTGAAAGAAAAAAAAGACACATGCTAAAAAATGATCATTAAATTTCTTACCAGAGTTGGGCGTCACTATACATGATAGCGTTGCTCTAGTGAACAAGGGTGTCGCTATGGTGAATTTGGGCATTGCTCTGCAAAAAAATGAGAGAGCACAATAGCGTCACTATTTGGTCGGGCGTCACCATTTTCAAATCTTCAATACCTCTATAAAGTATTAGCATCGTTGTTTGTTTAATCAGCGTCAGTGCATTTAATAGGCATCACTGTTTGAAATGACGATAGAGTCATTGTATGGCAATGCCCTACAAAGGCATCACTGAAATTATGTTGGGTGTAGCTCTATCCTGCAAAAGTCAAAATAAACAAAATTTGAGCTAGAAATTGATTAAATTTGACTAGTTGGCCCTCCTTCTAGTGCCAAAATGTTGACCGAGGATATTAGTATGGGCTGATTATGCTTGATCCATGAAGAATCGAAGCATAATGTAGCCACTAATATTCAATCTTAAACAAGATTATTCAGATGAAAGCTAAGCTAAACATTTATTGAAACTAAACATTATGAATTGTGAAAGCATTTAAATGTCTACTCTAACCTATTTAAAACTTATCCCATTTTGGAATTGGTGTCATGTTGATGTGGAACAATGACCCTTTCCCAATCTCGTGATCATTGAGCTTGTTTCAATCAATTCTATTGAAGAGAATCGATGAAACAGTTGTGAGATGTGAATGAAAACATGATTTATGCTAAATTGAGTATGATACAAGAGTTAATCTACCATATAATCAACGGTCAAGGATGGAGGAAATGGGTGGCATGGATCATGGATTCTCATCAACAGATGAAAATGAAAGATGATATTTAATCAAGGCTTCTAATTCCTTCCAAACAAGCACACTTTTGACCTGTACAAGAGGTCAAAAGTTAAGTTGCTCAAGGAGTTTCAAGTTTAACTTGTACATGAAGCTTTGTGAGAATATTCCCTTTCTTAAATGATTGGAGGAAAAAGAATATTCTTTGGAATATTCATGGGTGAGGAAAGAAGGATATTTTTCTAACTAAAAGAAAGTTTAATTGTGCAAAAGGGGAGCAAATATTCCATGGGAATATTCCCTTGCAAGTGAGAGGAAATAGATTAATTAGATAATTGCTAATTTAAACAAGGTTTTAATCATGCAATTAGGGGGTTAGAAGAATAAAGTGATATTCATTAAATTAAATGATTTAATGAATGGGGAAAGGTGAAATGGCATTTAATTAAATAACTTAGGTTTATTTAATTAAATGAGAAGACATAAGGAATTAAATTAAATACTTTGATTTATTTACTTTAATTAGATGAAATGTTAGCGTGAAAAAGGAGGATGAATTAACCTGATTAAATTAGTTAGGTTAATAGATGTGAATGATGCAATTAATTAAATAGCTAGGATAATTTAATCAATTAAGCGAAAAGAGGATGGGTTTGAAAGGAAATGATGTTAGTATACCTAATTCGAGTGTATGATATCATTCAAGAAATTTTTTAGTGTCTACAATAACTATCAACAACATAGTTATCTCTTAGCAACTATCTTCCCTTTAGCAGCATCTACCCTAAGGTTCTCTAGTCTACTTAAGTTTTGTTCTATTCAAACAAGAGAATATTATTTACACACATATCTTTGGAAGATTAATTCAATCTACTTATTTCCTCAACTTAAATAAAATTAGAAAAATGATTCAAACGAAACCAAATCAATACATTATCCATTGTTTTCATACACATGTCACATGATTACATTCAAAGTAATTCAATATTCATTTAAGAATGAATTAAATACGTAACAAAAGAAGGTATGTAACAAGCATGTGTATGTACGTAGATGAAGGTCTATGTGCATACACATATATGTGCCAACTTAAGTTATTAATTTTTTCATACATTCTAAAATAAAATCCATTAAATTAGATTGCTTCCATACAATAATGTTACAGATTAACATATCATTTTTTTGGAATACAAGAAATGGAAGAACCGAGAATAGTTTGTTTGAACAATTTTTGTTGGAAGAACGAAGAAGAATGACTATCTCTACAATTTTGTGTTGTCATTGATGTCACCATATTGTGACTGCAAGTCTAAGACAGTGCTTGATCTAGTATTTTGGTTTGGTATCTGAACTGGTATTCGAGCTACACTCTTTGGTATTCTAGTATGCATTCCTCCACAATTGATAGTTATTGTTGGTGGTTTTGAGAAATTGTTTATGGTTGTTGAAGGCATGCATGCTTAGAATATTATGTGCTCTGGTGCTCGTACGACATAGTGGCATTATTTTGTTTGTTGCTTTTTGCATTAAAGTTTATTCTTGGTTGAATTCTTGGGATTAATTGTGAGACAGTGAATTAATTTTTCTATGCAGATATATGTGTGACCTATCTTAGGTCCATGCCGACATGATGTAGCATGTTGTATGTTTGAATTTATCTTTGGAAATATTTTGTGAATGATTGGAGCTGAAAGTTGGTATTTTTGGTGAATAAGAAGTGCATCTAACTCGGCAGACCTAATTGATGCTTGTGGATGAATCAAGTATATATATCAGACATGGTTGAAGATTAAAGGTGTGATCGATGAGGTAGTAGTAAATGCGAAAGTGAGTGAAAATGATGAAGTGTGTTAAGTCAGTCTATTGAGCATCATCGAAACTGCATCAACACTTGTTAGGTTCATTATTCTTTGTTCATTTTGGCTATGAATCCCAATTTTGTTTTGTGAATTTTTTTGTAGGCAGTGAGCCTCCCTTGTAAGTAGTGAGATTTTGTATCTGGATAGTGAGTCCTTTTAGGGAAGTGATCCCTTGGTAGTGAGCCTTATATTTTCAATTTGAAACTACTTTATATTGTGAGTTAACCCTCACTGTGGTTTTCCCCTCCTTGGGTTTTCCACATAAAAATCTAGTGCTTATTGTGTTAATTTACTTTTTGTTATTTGTGGTTCATGCTTATACTTAATAAAAAAATATTGTAGTTGTGGAATTGATAAGTGTTGAAGTTTTAAGTTTGAATTTTATGACAACTGATTCACCCCCCCTCTCAGTTGTCCTGCATCTTTTAACAATTTGTATCAGAGCTTTGGTTCCTTGGTGAAGAGCTTAACCACTTGAGGAGGATCTTGAAGGTTGTCTAGATGGATGATAAAGGAGAGCTCCAAACTGCTCTTGAGGATCTTGACAAAGTGGAAAGAGAAAACAAAGATCTAAAAGAGAATCTTGATGAAGCAAATGAATGTGTCCAAAAGCTAAAAGAACAACTAAATAAATTCAAGGAAAGGCACAGAGAAGTGAGTGAGCAGCTAAGAAAAGAGATAATTGGACTGAAAGTGATAGTAGAAGAGAAGAAGAGAATTGAAGAATGTTTGAATACAATGGTACAAAATAAGTCTGATGAATGCTCTAAACTTGAACAAGAGATAGTAAATTTGAGGATCGAATTGGAAGAGGAAAAACTCTATGAGAATAATTTCAAATCAAGCTCCAATAAACTTGGAGAACTGCTTGCTAGACAAAAATCAAGTAAAGAGAAAGCTAGTTTGGGAAATGATGCAGATGAAAGTTCTAAGGACAATCAAATGACTCGGGACAAAGGGAAGTAGAAAAAAAATTCAAGGGATTTTGCAAGGAGACTGCCTACGAGACAACCTAATGCACAAAGGTATCCCTCTTTCAATGCTATTTATTTTTTCTGTAATAAATATGGTCACAAGGCAACAAAATGCAAGAGCAAGAAGAATCAATTTTTTGGTTCCTTCACCAGACAATGTTTTGAATGTAAGAAGGTTGGACATAAAGCTACTAATTGCCGATCTCACGGGAGAATGATAAGTTGGGTAATGAGGATCAAGTTTGATGCAAGAAGATTGAATCAATCCTTTAATGGCTACTTCTATACCTGTAACAAATTTGGACACAGAGAAAATCAATGTAGGTTGAGAGGTAATAGAGGTCAGAGTAATAAAAAAAGTGTTGTTTGTTACAATTGCAATAAACTAGGATATATTTCAAAGGTTTGCAAAAGTAAGAAAGGAAAGAAGTCCACTCCGGTAGAGAAGAATGATCTGGTAAAGAAGGTCAACAAAGAATAAATGAAGCAAGAGATGAATATGATATGGACGAATAAAGAAGAATAATTTAAACCTGAAGCTACTGATGTGTTTGTGCCCTCATCCGGTACAGATTATTTCTCAGGGAATTAGACCTATCATGGTCTTAGGGGGAGCATTATCAAAAAATCATAAAACCCCCCTAGATAAATGGTGTGTCAGAGGCTGACATAAGGGTGAAATGTGAAGAATGAAGAATCAAAGGCTTTGGAAAAAGAACTGAAAGAAAACATGTTGCCATGATGTTGTGTAGACCGAAATAGGGTTTTTGTGTTGAGAAAAATATTTTTAACTGCTTTTTGATGTTTGTCACATTTAATGCATTTTAGGGTAAATTCAATGGTGTATAAATTGAAATTTATGAGTCTTCTTGATTAATTGAGCATTTGAAGAACTTGAAGCAATTCTAAAGGGAATTCGAAGAAATTGTCACAGGTAATCTGGAGTATTTTCTCAGTTTACAAAAGGGGAAGAAGAAAAATGAAGAAGTTTCGACATGAATTCAAGAAAGCAATGTAAATGGACAAAGAATCAAGTGGCATCATTCTCACGGGTCAAAGGAGTTGAAATAGAAGAATTTTGATTATAGAAAGATTAAAGAAATGGAATCCAGCTGAAGGAAAATGAATTGCGTGAGCATTAAAAACCTAGGTATGGATTTGTGGAGAGAATTTTGTGGTCCGGCCGATAAAAGAATTTATTTTATTCTTGAATCATTTCAAGAACGCATAATATTGTATTGATAAAACCCTACTTAATCTTGAAGGAAGGACCGATGTAAGGAAATTTGGGAGCGTATCTAGTGAAAACTCCATGCAGTAGTGCCTTCGGTAACTTTCATTTCGATTAGGTTACCACAAAGACACGTACAACTATGTCTAAATGTGAAACAGACACAATTTATTTCCTACATTGATCCATCTGAGAAAAACATATGTGAATTCAACAGCAATCAACAACACAGATGAAATACACTACATAAAAAAAAACACAAAGATTTTATGTGGGGAAAATCCTTTCAAATAAAAAACCCCACACTCCAAAGATCGAGCCATTTTATTATTCAGCAACAAAAATGGTTACAATACAAATTTAGGCTCATAGCCTCTTCAGAGATTCATCTTGTTCATTTTGGATACAACTGGTAACATACTATCCTTGAGAGATCAAACATGGCATTCATGATCAGGAGAGATTCCAGTAGAATAACTCTGCCTCTCTCACTCTCTGCCTCGGCCTCATGGCTTTGGCCTTTTGGCTAGCCACTTGGCCTTTCTCTATCGATCCCTCTCTGGCTCTTAGCTCTTCAGCTTGTCAACCTATCAGCCTCTCCTCACTACTCTCTGCCTCTACAGAACGTTCAATGCATACATTTACACATTCATTCTCAACAGGATCTTAGTGAATCAGTTCAAGATCACACAACAACAATCTACCAACTCAGCATCCCTATCACCGTAGATGTTTCCACTCCTGTGCAAATTTTTCCCTTTAGACCGTTCAAAAAATCCAACCGCCAACCATTAGAATTTTACTTCCTTTGATTGGTCCACAAGCCAAGTCAAACGGTCAAGGATCAATCCACTGAGTTCACATGTCGGTGAGACACGAGAAGTGTCTCCCCGATGCTCAATGGATTCACAGACAATATCGGCATAGGTTCCAACAGTTGGCAAGAGGTTACATCAAATGCCATGACTCATACCGAATCCCTCGACATCCATATCGATAAGAGATTCCTCCATCGGCAAGATGTATTATTAATGCTCACAATTCATATCGATTTCAGCTTTGCCATCGGTAGGACATTACAGTTCGCCAAGAGTTCTCTTCGAGTCTCCTGAAGTTTCACCGAAGCACCAAAGTTGGCAAGACTTTTGTCTTTCGCCAAGACCTCTCATTGAGCAAACATGTCATACCGAGTTGGCAAGACATTTGTCTTTCACCAACACATCACACCGAGCTTCATGCCAAACTCCGAACAATCACCAAGAGTTATACTGACATCAGGATTCCCATCGGCAAGACAAACACACTTCGCCAAGACATCTCACCGATGCCTTCAAGTTACACCGCTGTGCTCGACAGTCGGCAAGACATACGTCTTTCGCCGAGACCTTACACCGAGCACAACAAGTCTTACCATGACTCCATTTTCCAAGACATCTCCTAGTCGCCAAGACTACATGCCAATAGGAACAAGTCATGTCGATTTCCACATCGCCTAGATAGACCAAAGGTCATGCCGGTATCAGCAAGACTTCCTATCGTCGCTAAGACATTATTCCGATACATATGATTTTCCCCAATGACCACAAGCAATGTTGGCAAGACTTTACATATCGCCAAGACTTCATGCCGATACGCTTTGAGTTACTCCGAGTGTATTCAGTCAGCCAAACATCTCCCAATCGCCAAGAGATCTTCCTGAATGTTCAAGTCACCCTGATGACTACAATCGGTGAGACATCTCCTTGTCGCTAGGACCACATACTAACACACTTGAGTTACCCCGACGGCTCCAGGAGAAAACATATCGGTGAGACAACCCTCCATCACTAAGACTTCATATCGAAGCAAACAGGTTACCCGATGACTCCAGTCGCATAGGTCACACCGACATACGCTAGGCACCCGATAACAAACCCTTCTGTTACCGAGACATTTCCCACTCTGCAAAGGGTTACAACGCGCACCAAGTCATAGCGATAGGTCCATTCGGCAAGACAAAGAAAAGTCATAGCGACATGAGCAAAACACAAGATTAGACGAACTGTCAGTCGCCAGACACCATGAATGTCATAGCGACCATGCTTTCTCGAGGATTCACCTGTGAGATTGAGGTACATTTTCCAACAATTGAAGCAATTACTGGCTTATGTAGTATTGGGGATCTTCTTGGAAAGAAAACTATGAAGTACAAAGATGTGGAGGAAATGACTGGCATTAGTAAAGACCCTCGAGCTCTATTGATAAACACTCTCAAGGATTTGGCTATAAGGTATGTTGCGTACAGTTTTTCTTACAAAATCTATTTTAGAAATTGTGAAGGTTCGACATCGTCTATTGTTGTTTATATTGCACATATGATGGTTAAGGAGAATAGTCAGTTTGATTTGTGTGGTCTCTTGCTTGAGAATCTTTCTGAAAAAGTTTGAATGTTGGTGGTTGAGGGTTATCCCTTTCAGTTTGGATCTTTTCTTGTGTGCTTGGTGTTTTACTTTTTGAGTTCCCAATCAGGAAAGGATAATGTTGTATGGGAATTTGGTATTCCTATTGGGAAACAAGTCTACAAATACTTGGAAGCATTGGAAGATAATGTAAGTATGTGCAAATCTTATTTCACATCCTTGAAAACAAATCTTTGCTCTGGTATGTCAACACTGAGTTAGTTTGAAGTGGGTTCATCCTCCGGTAAAAGAGAATTGGAAGTTGTTATTGGTGATTTCCAATAACAACTTCCCTTTCTCTCCGTTCAGCCACTTGAGATGAATCCTGCTACCCATGTTATAGATGCAACTTATTATCCATTGTTCCTGTTCTTGCAAATTTTGCAAAGTGGGCATGTTATTGCCACATCTCTATGCCCGGCAATAGATATAACCCTCCCTGGTAAATAATTGGCAATATTTTAATGTCCGTTCCAAACAATATACTACATCCCTACCCGGCAATAGATATAACCCGGAATTGCAATGATTCTAAAATCAAGATGCAGTATTGCAATGAGTAGAAAAGAAATATCTAGGATTGTTTCCTCCCACCCATCCCTACGGGACACGAGACGTTGAATCCGCCGAGAAGTGTGATTCCCCTCCAGAATCGAAGAAAATAAGAGCTATAAGTGAAGAAATCATTGTATTTTTGGAAGAGAAGAAAAAAGAATCTCTGCTAGGATTTGAATCCTCTGATCCAGATGACATCCAGACTATGTTGGTCAAAGGAAAAATGAAGAAGATTGGTGAGATATGGAATGCAACCTCTCCTGTTGACAGACTAAAAATTGACGATGCTTTGGTAGAATATCTACTTCAAAAAGGTATTGATGTATCAATTGTCTTTGACTCCTTGCCAAAAAATTTAGTTGAGATTGTTGAAGAAAGAATGTTGCTTGAAGGTCTAGAAGGATGCAAATTTGAAGCCTTGGTTGAAAAGAGATGTACTAAAGAAAAGCTGAGACTGCCTAAACTTATCATGGAAACAAAGAAATGCATTAGAGAAATATCATATATTTACAAGTATTGCTTCTGGTGACCTATTGTGGTAGATAATTTCAGAAGTAGAATTGAAGCAATTGAATCCAAAGTGAACAACATTGGAAAGAACTTTGATATCTTTGAAGACAAAGAAGGGAAACAAAGGCCAAGAGTTGGAGAATTGTAAGTTGAACTGATTGTTTTACAAATACAAACAAATGATGTGGTGAAGACCTTTTGGATCCTTAAGGAGATTGTTGAGGTCCGGTAAGACCATCTTTCTAGAATACTTAATGATGCAGAAGATGTTGAAAGAAAGTGTTCAAATTGGTCATCGGGCTTATTGGAAAGCATATGCACAAGAATGGATTCAACTACATTTAACTAGAAGAAATTGTGTCTAGTTCTCAAGGAAAGATACAAGAAGGTGTTTCAGGTGAAGAGTGTTATTTTTACTTGAATCCTGAGTGTTTAATTTTTGTTGTTTTTGTTTTGGTGAAGAAGAAAAGGAAGAGGAAAAGGAATTTGAACAAAATGAAGTTAATTGAATTATTTTTTGAATTTTTTTGGATGGCTGGAAGTTTTTAAAGAATTAGAATCTTTTTGATTTTGATGTCACCATGTTTACATCTTTTTTTTTTGGCCACCCTTTGCATTGATGTCAAAGGGGGAGAGATTGGAGTGATTGGGGGAGAGTTTGGAGAGATTTGAGAAGCTTTTTGAATATTTATTTTTGGCACATGTTTCCATCAATGACAAAGGGGGAAATTGTTAGAAGAACGTAGAAGAATGACTATCTCTACAATTTTGTGTTGTCATTGATTTCACCATGTTGTGACAGCAAGTCTAAGACAATGCTTGATCCAGTATTTTGGTTTGGTATTTGAACTGGTATTCGAGCTGCACTCTTCGTTATTCTAGTCTGCATTACTCTACAATTGACAGTTACTATTGGCAGTTTTGAGAAATTATTTATAGTTGTTGAAGGCATGCATTTTAAGCATTTTATGTGCTTTGGTGCTCGTACGACGTAGTGGCATTATTTTGTTTGTTGCTTTTTGCATTGAAGTCTATTCCTGGCTAACTCTTGGGATTAATTGTGATATGGTGAATTAATTTTTCTATGCGGATATATGTGCGACCTATCTTAGGTCCATGTCGACATGATGTAGCATGTTGGATGTTTAAATTTCTCTTTGGAAATATTTTGTGAATGATTGGAGCCGACAGTTGGTATTTTTGGTGAATAAGAAGTGCATCTAATTAGGCAGACCTAATTGATGCTTGCAAATGAATCAAGTATATATATCAGATAGGGTTGAAGATTAAAGGTGTAATCGATGAGGCAATAGTAAATGTAAAAGTGAGCGAAAATGATGAAGTGTGTTAAATTAGTCTATTGAGCATCACTAGAACTGCATCAACACTTGTTAGGTGCATTATTCTCAGTTCATTTTGGCTGTGAAGCCCAAATTTTTTTTGTGAATCTTTTTGTAGGCAGTGAGCCTCTCTTGTAAGTAGTGAGCCTTTGTATCTGGACAGTGGGTCTTTTCAGGGCAATGAGCCTTATATTTTTAGTTTGAAACTACTTTATATTGTGAGTTAACCCTCACCGTGGTTTTTCCCTCCTTGGGTTTTCCACATATAAATCTGGTGTTTCTTGTGTTAATTTACTTTATGTTATATGTGGTCCATGCTTATACTTAATAATAGAATAGTGTAATTGTGGAATTGATAAGTGTTGAAGTTTTAAGTTTGAATTTTGTGACAACTGATTCACCCCCCTCTCAGTTGTCTTGCATCTTTTAACAGTTTTCACATATTGTTATGTTGTTTGTAACAAAACAAATTTGTTGCAACAAGACAATGTTGTTTGTAACAAAATATGTTGCTTGTGACTAAACAAATATTGTTTATAACAAAACAATGTTATTTACAACTAAACAAATATTGTTTATAATAGAACGATGTTGTTTGAAATTAAATAAATACTATTTATAACAAAATGATGCTATTTGATACTAAACAAATACTATTTCTAATAGAACGGTGATGTTTGCAATTGTGAATGGTGATCCTATACCTAGAAAAACACAAAGAATAAACACAATATTAGTCCAATATGCAAGTTAGAAACATCATTCCCCATAAGATTCATTTGAAATGCAAAGAACAATAAATAACATGAAGAACACAAATAAAAGCTATCAAATCCTATTCAATGCTCAAACTCTCAATCCCATGGGGGAATTGGTGTTATTTTGATATGGAAAATATCCCTTTCCCAATTCCTTGCAAGCTTTATGTTGATCAATGGAGTTCCTTGATGAAATTCATCATAACCTAGCTATGAATTAATGAAGAACTATGAAAAATGGATGAAAATGGATGAGCTTGATTCAAAACATGAAGATAATGACTTTAAATAAGTTGTGGATGAAAATGCCTAAGATTGCATATCCCAAATTAGTAAAAGAGCTTTCTATTTATAGAAGAGAATGATGGAGGAATAGGTAAAAGGGATGAATGTGGGATCAAACACCAACCAATAGCACAATGCCACTTGTCAACATGTGAGTGGAAAAAGGTGGAGGCACATTTTGATGAATGTGCACATTAATGCTATTAGGTGGGAATTCAAATTTGGAGAAATGACAAGTTGGAGGGAGATGAAAGATGAATTAAATGCCACTTGGCTCAAGAAAAGGACATGTAAGATGCCTTTAATTCCTTGTTGGATTGACAAGTCCTTTTGGGGGGAGAAATTTCAAATTTGAGGAATATTCCATCTTTGATGCCTTTTTGAATGAAAATAGAGATTTAATAAATCAATTAAATTGATTTACTTGCACAATTTGCAAAATCTAGAGGATTTGAGTGATTAGGAGTTAGCATTAATAAGGATTTGATTAATTTTAATGGAAGTTAGTTGATTTGACATTGTGATTTAGATTTTAGGATTTAAATAAATCAAAATGAGAGGAATAATGATTTTAGACTTAATTAAATAAGTTTGATTTATTTAATTAAAGAGGATGGTGTTAGATTTAAATCAAATAAAGATTAATTTATTTAATTTAAAGGAGAAGACTTTAGAGCTTAATTAAATAAAATGAATTATTTAATTAAAATAGGGACTATAGGATTAATTAAACAAAATGATTTTTTTAATTAATAGGAGATGATGATTTAATCAGATAAAATTGGTTTATTTAATTAAAAGACAAAATATGATGAATTCAATCAAATAAAGATTATTTGATTAAATGATTAGTAAAGGAGATGATTCAGGACAAACTGGTGTTAGTAAATCAGGATCATTTGTATAGGATCAATCAGTATATTTTACGTGTCTACAACAATTAAACAAATACTGTTTATAACAAAACGATGTTGTTTGTAATTAAACAAATACTACTTATAACAGAACGATGCTATTTGCTATTAAACAAATATTGTTTATAATAGAACGATGTTGTTTGCAACTAAACAAATACTATTTAAAGGAGTTTAGAAAATTTTGTGCCATTAAATTTTGTTAACAGATTCAGGCTATATAGTTCTACATACAAAAGAATGGAATCTCCATCATTCTGGTAATCAACATAAAAATAATACTAATATCCTTTGTGCAATAAAAGAGTAAAATGACATGCTTGTCATTTTAAGACCAAAATAATCATAAGAGTCTTGAAACAATTTCATTATTTCCAAGGTTTTAAAAAAACTTGTGTTTCCTATTGAGGTTTGCAAGAAAAGAATAAATGATCAAGTCATTGGTTGTTCCAAAGAACAACCAACAATCGAACGACTGTTCATTTTTACCATACATAATAACATTGGTCAATCTTGATGAATGCCCCATTTAATGACATATATGGTTGATATGCAAGATTTAACCTATGATCAATAACATTTAGCTAGTCGATCTTATAGATCAATACAACATAATGCAAAGATTGGAGCAATAAATTTGTTCCTCCTTCATTCGAGGTGAACGAAGCAGACTTAATAAACAATAGCCATGATTTTGTATTACCCTAAGATTCTAATCAAATTTATACACCCCAAGGGCATGACATATTTCATTTGGCCTATCCCATTGATATATCAAATACTATCAAAAGAGTAATAGTCATAGTGATGACAATATTATAGTCAATTCTTTACGGAAACGATCAACAATTTTTCTTTACATTTTTTCATATAACTTGATTCTCGTCGCTACATATAAACCCACATGTAGGACATTACAAATAGGGAAAAAAATATACAACATACTTAGCTTGACCAAGCTTGGCTAGCGTGTCAATAGGATAAATAAACTGCATAAGCTAGAAGCATACATGGTCAGCTGACATGGCCCTGGTTCATAGACAAAGAATGATTGATTTTATAGGAAATCGACCCAACTCTAAGCTTAATGCATTTGCAAATAGATATTATTTAATCTTTGATTTCAATAGAAACGACAAACTAAAAGAATAATGTAACCTTTTCAAATAGAGATACTAAAAAGTAAAGCATATTATTAAACAAAACATCAATTTACCTCAAAGGTCAAAGCTTTTTCCTAAGCTTTTACTTTTGTTTCCCCACACAGTCGAGTCACTTTCTGTAATAACCCATTCCAAATTATTACTTAATTAATATTATTGTAAATGACACATGAATACACTCCAAATTAAAAAGACATAACTACTGGCTAAAGTCAATCATAGCTACACATGTCCATTTAAAATGTGTCAAAGATTCTTATATTCACTTCAAAAGTCAAATTACAATATCAAGTTTTACTTGGCTCCTAAGGCCACAATGTCATTACATAGTACATTTTACATCAAGTACATGAATGATTTACATCAAGTTACATCATATACTATAATAGTCTAGGGAACAACTATGGTTCTTCTTCAACACTCGCCTCCATTGGTGGATGAGAACATGGTTGAAGCGCTTTACCACCCAACCACAAAGCTTACGCTTCCCCAATATTCTTCCAACTTGAAGAATTCCAGACCTTGCATGGAAATTTTAGGAAGAGAACAATCTACAAGGTGGAATCTGGTGCATGCCCAAACATCAACATGTAATTTATATCTACAAGTTAGAAAATAAAGTGTAAGATCTATGCTAAGAATGGTAGAGACTGAAATCATAGAGTTCATTAAAACATGCAATTTCAATCTACAAGTTAGAAAAGAAAGTGCAAGATCTATGCTAGGAATGACAGAGAGTGAAATCACAGAGTTCATTCATGCATACATAATAAACTACATTGCTTGGTCAAGCATAATAAGTGTGTTACAACAACAACAAACAATAGGATCTAGTAAAGCAAAGCTATACTCTCTGAACTCCATTTCGGCACCCATCCTAGAAAGTAATTTTCTACTATACATCTCACAATAGCTATCTACCCTCTAGCAGCATATACCCATAGGTGCTCTAGTCAACTAAGGTATCATTGTTCTTTTCAAGTATTTAAAACATTCTTTCCAAATTTCTTCAAAAAAAGAAACAAAATACTAATTTATACTCTAATAAGAAATCAGATTTATGATTCACAGAGTAATTCAACAATCAATCATATCATTCTTATGACTATATCTACTTAACATCTTAAGCATTTTCCTTTTAAAATGTACTAAAAATGAAAGAAGGTATGTCACAAGTATGTGTATGTACATAGACGAAGTCTATGTGCATACACATATATGTGCCTAGTAATGTTATTGTTTGTGCATACATTCTGAAATAATTATTAACTTAGATTGCAATTTTAAAATAGTATTTCAATTGGTGTTTCTTGTCAAGTTAAAGAAAACAAAACAAGTCTATGCTAACAATTTCACACATACTGTTATTGTATTCTCACTAATGTATTTCTCTAGCATTGTTGTTTACTTAAGAACATTCATTCATTGTTTGATCATAATAAATATTGTTTCCTACTAAACAGTCATAAAACAAGCTGTTTACATATGAACATTCATTTTTTTATGCAAAACAAGTACTGTTTCCTACTAAACAAATATAAAAAAGCCTTTTACAGCTACAATGTAACTTAATCAACAAAACAATATCATTTACAAAAGATTATTCACTTTCTTCATCATTACATTATTGTTTTAGACCAAACAGTTTCACTTAATGAAAAAAACATCATTTTCCAACAAAACATTCACTGTTTCTTTAATAGAACGAGTTTTATTTCAATGAATAGAGAAATAACAATGCTCATTTTCAATAGAAATATTGTCTATAGCTATCTCGTCTTTCATTTCAAACATAATATTTTACTTTTCCTCCAAAAAATTAGACTATCAAAATGTCTATTGTTCCATATAAATATTAATTAAATTTCAAGAGCAATCATACAAATATTATAATGAACTGGTTCGACATACTGGTTGATTGAAACGGGGCATCCATACTTAACTCTAAGGTTACTAGGGTTTCCTTCTTAACCCGTGCCCTTTATAAATGATATTCAAGGCCTTCTTGGTCATTCTACAACCGACTGCCCTACATGATAGGTTCGTCATTTCCTAAACCGACTACGAGTTGTGTTTCAAGTTTACCCATAATCTAGTTGGGTCTATATCACAACCAAGTTTCAACATGCAGACTCTTTTGTATTCTTTTCAAGAGAATAATATCATCGATCTTAAAGATTGTACCTATCATGGTTTAAGTAACCATACCTTATCATCCATCATCTTCCCAAATCGATGGTGGCCTCTTTATGTAACATTGATCACTACTTTAAAGAAATATACTCGATCTTCTTACCATTTCGGTTTAATCAATAATGGAAGGGTGACATAGATAAATGAAAGTAGAGATGGTATGTTTGAAAAATACATTTACACCCTGGGGTTTATACCCCTTGCATGGGTTTAACATTTGAACCATACAATACCAGTTAATAATGAAAATACATTCGATCAGAATATAATTTTGATCACCATAATATGGCTCACATAATCGTGTGGCTAACACAACAGTCACACCCTGAAAGGTTCTCAAGCCTCGGTCCAACTGATAAGGATCTATGAAAAACACTTGTTTACAAGCAAGCCATAGGCCATGCGACCCCAAAAGGTGGTCGATCAAACATTATACTCAGCTCAAGGCCGAACTCATAGACACAAGAATACATTATACTATGCCTATCAAATTTTTCTAGAAGTACAGTGACTTCCAAAATAAAGTTATTGGAATCAAATTGCATCAAATGAATCAAATTACCTCAATAATCGAGCTTTGAATGAGGATTGCCTCTAATTTTTCTAATACTTCGACTTTCTCTACTTTTTGCTTTGTTGTGGAATGAATCTTTCCCAAAGTTCGCTATCTTTTTCCCTTCCACTATTCATTTCAAAATGGAAAAAAAATGTCTTTTTGTTTTGCATGCGGCTAGGTGTTACCTACCATAGCCACCGGTCTTTTTTTTTGAGTATTTCCTTTATGATTCGATAGGCCACATCCATTGTGGTTTTTTCCTTAAGATTTTTCATTGATTTATACAGTCTGATTCATAATATATTGGTTATCAATTTGAATTCAATATGAATTTGAATATGTATATGTAAGTATATATATATAATTGTTATATATATATATATATATGTATATTACGTATATATATATATATATATATATATATATACTTATATATTTGTATCTCTATATGTATTTAAATGATTTCATTCACATCTACCATGTATTTGAATAATATATATATGTATGTATGTATGTGTTTGATTTACATACACGTATATATATGTATATATGTTTATATATGCATTTATATACAAGTTACTTGTTTTGGAATGGATCAAAGGTTCCATACACTATGATTTAAAGTAAGGTCCAACTTGAATTTTCATTTTGAGCATGTATATATATGTATATATTTCTACACTAAAGAAAAGAATTTTCTTTACAAATGCTCGCTTTTGTTTCCTTCAAATCACAAAGTTTTGAATAGAAAATTTAATCTACAAACCATTCATTTTCAAACACTGAAATAGTTCAAGTTAGGAATTTACGTTCTTTTATATATACAATTTAGTTCAAATGCAAGTCATCATGCCATTATGGTGTATGCACCTAGATTCCAACTGACTTACCATTCAATCCAGCTAAACAATCCTACTTCAACCGTGTTCTCGTCCTTCAACCTGTCACCCTACAACTACACACACTTGCACTTGCAAATTCATCAGTAACGTTCAATTCTTAGTAACATATAAAATAAATTTTACAAATTTTACAAATTCAACATCAATCAACTTCATTCGTTCAATTTTTGAATATTCCAGAATCTTCATTTAATATTTATTGAATTTCTTCAATAATTCCACTTACCATATTATAATAAATATGCAATAAAATTGGGTTATGACATCCTTCCCCTATTGGAAGAGACATCGTCCTGATTTCTAGTAAGTTGAATAAAAGATCATTATATCAAATTTTGAACATTCATGTCTATTTCAACATCTCATCAAAAATATATGTCTATTTCAAAATCACATTATAAATATATGTCTATTTCAATATCATATAAAAAATATATGTCTATTTTAACATCAAATAAAAAATATATGTCTATTTAAACATCATGAAATATTATAGTATCTCAATTCAAAAATTTCAAACAAAATTATTGAGTTTCTCTTTCAAGAAAGCAAATGTGGAAGGGAGCATTCTATTTCTTCTGCATCCTCCCAAGTAGCACTGTCCACTGAGTACTGGTCCCATTGGACCTTAAACTGAGTAGTATCTCTACTCCGCAACTTAACGTTGTGTCTATCCAAGATTCTAATGGGCTCCACTAGCATCACTCCTAGATCTTGTACCTGCAAGGATTTCCAATCAAGTAAATGAGTCACATTAGGATGATATGGCTTAAGCAAGGAAACATGAAACACATTATGAAGTTGCCCCAGAGCAGGTGGTAGAGCTAGTCTATAAGCAACTGGGTTAATCACTTCCAAGACTTCAAACTGTCTCGTATATCTTGGGGCCAACTTGGAAGACTTTCCAAAAGCAATAGAGCTTTTATGAGGTTTAACTCTCAAGAAAACTTTGTCCCTTATTGCGAACTATCTAAGAGTTTAGTTCTTGTCAGCATAACTCTTCTATTGGTCTTTCACCTCTTTAATCAATCTGCTCTTAATGACTCTCATTTTTTCTTCCATTTCCTTAAGCATTTCAAGTCCTACTATGATCCTACCCTCCAATTTATCCCAACTGATGGGGGTACAATACTTCCACCCATACAAGGATATGGTGCCATGCCTAAGGATGTATGATAGGAGTTGTTGTAAGAAAACTCTACCAAAGGAAAATATTCTTCCCACCTATACATTTGGTCCATACAATACATTCGGAGGAGGTCTTCAACTACATGATTCACCCTCTCTATCTTCCCATCAGTTTGAGGATGATATGCCAAGCTGAAATTCAATTTAGTCCTTAATGCCATATTCAAGGTCATCCAAAACCTTGAGGTCATCCATGTGTCCCTATCAAAAATGATAGTCTCTGGCACTTCATGTAAATGGAAGATCTCCTGAACAAGCTTCTTAGTCAAGGTCAATGATCCATCCTTAAGGTTTCCTAGAATGAAGTGTGCAACCTTGGTCAACTTATCAATCATGACCAAGATAACGTCATGCTTATTCTTGCTCAATGGAAACCCCTATACAAAATCCATACTGATCACCTGCCATTTATACTTAGGTATGTCATAAGGATACAATAACCCAGCTGGGTGTGCATGCTCATCCTTAACTTGCTGGCACTCCAAGCATTTTGCTATGTACTCCACTACATCCTTCTTGAGTTTAGGCCAAAAATATAGTCTTCAACTTTGTGATCATCTTTTTTACACCAGGGTGTCCAGAATAAGGTGCATTGTGAACTTCTAAAACCAACTTTCTCAGCTCTCCAGAGTTAAGAATATACATTCTTCTTTGGTACCTCAAAATACCATCCGGTTTGATCTCATACCCATCAAATTGATGATCCGAAGGATTTTCTGCTAGGGTGCTCTTCACTCATTCATAGTGCTTGTCCCATGGTAGATTTTGAATTACCTACTACCTCAAATTAGACCTTGTTGAGATCACAGCTATCATATTTCTTCATCTACTAAGAGCATCAGCTACTCTATTATGTTTCCCTTTTATGTATTCAATTCCAAAGTCATGCTCGCTAAGGAATTCTAACCACCTTCTCTGTCGTGCATTAAGGTTTGACTGGGTAAATATGTATGTCAACCCCAAATGGTCTGTCTTGAGTTCAAATGGTTTTTTCAAAAGGTAATTCCTCCACATATATAAGGCATGAACTATGGCCACCAATTCCAAATCATGAGGTGAATAGTTCACTTCATGCTGCTTGAGCTTCCTTTATTCATATGCTACCACTTGTTCATCCTACATTAATACTGCTCCCAATCCCTCTCCTGAAGCATCTATGATTACTGTGAATCTCCCATTAGGATCAAGGATAATGAGCACTAGTGTTGTCATGAGCCTCTCCTTCATGATTTGGAATGCCTGCTCACATTTCTCAGCCTAGATTCAAATCGTGTTCCCTTCCTTTGGAGTGAGGTAATAGGAGATGCAATTTGGGAGAACCCTTGCACAAAATTCCTATAGTATCCTATGAGGCCCGTGAAGCTATGGAATTTCGACACATTTTGAGGCACTGGCCATTCCACAATCACCTTGATCTTCTTAGGGTCCACAGAGACTGCTTTATATGGCCCAAATAGTGCACTCTATCCTGATAGAAGGAACACTTGGACAACTTTCCAAAGAGTTTCCTTTCTCTCAATCATTGAAAAACTATCCTCAAATGTCTATCATGCTCTTTGATAGTCTTTGAGTAGAATAGGATGTCGTCAATAAAGATCGGGACAAAATCATCCAAGTAGTCTCTGAATACACTATTCATAAGGTTCATAAAGTTTTTTGGTGCATTAGTTAAACCAAAGGGTACCACTGTGAACTCGTAATGTCCATACCGAGTTCTGAATGTAGTCTTCAGAATATCTTCTTCCTTAATCCTTAATTGATAGTACCCCAACCTGAGATCAATTTTGGAGAACACCGTCTCTCCATTCATTTGATCAAATAATTCATAAATCATCAGAAGTGGATACTAGTTCTTGATGGTAACCTTGCTCAACATTCGATAATCTATGCATACACACAAAGTTCCATCTTTCTTTTTCACAAAAATAATTGGCACTCCCGAAGGAGACACACTGGGTCTTATGAGTCCCTTATCCAATAATTCCATTAGCTAGGCCTTCAACTCATAGAGTTCTTTGGTGGTCATCTGATAAGGTGCCTTGGATTGAGGCTCAACTCTTATAACTAGGTTGATAGAAAATTGAATTCCCGCTTCGAAGGAAATTTTGTAAGTTCATCAGGGAATATGTCTTGGAACTCCTTGAGAATAAGATAGTCATCTAAATATGGATCCTTGATATTAGGATTATTGACATGCACCTCATAAATTGCACACCCCTTTCGATGAGCCTTCTTGAGTTGCATCACAAAAATCTATCTAAGCTCCAAGGGTTTTTGCATTCCATAAACCTCAACTGGGTTTCCATAATCATCCACACAATTGGCCACCCTATCCTCATAGCTCACTAAAGCCTTATGCTCAGTTAACCAATTTATTCCCAAAATTACATCATATGAGCCTAAGGGTGCCACATACAGGTTGACTTGAGTTTGAAAGGTTGGAAGCTCTAACTCACTACAAAAAGAGATAGGTATCTATCCTCCACTCTACTCGATTGCCATATTGGACTGTCCATGAATTTTCCATGTATCCAGGTCTAATGGGTACCTTAGATATTATTCTAGGATCTATGAAACATTCAGTAGCTCTAGTATCAATTAAGATAGAGACAGATTGGTCGTAGAGCTTACTTAGGTAAATTGGCGAAGCCTTATATTCTACCTGTCTTCTATCCATTGCAGCATGGATCTGATGATTCTGTCAATAGCTTCCTTCCTTCCACAAATTTGACTGTTGAGGATAATTCGAGGCATAATGGTCACCTCAACAAGTATAGCATCCATCTCGAGGCCCTTTACGACCTCCTGGATTGTCCTGTCTAAAGCCTTTCCGCTTATGGTCATCTTTCCCCTTTCCTTTGTTTGCTTTCTTTTTCTTTCCATCGTTTCCATCTTTACCCTTCTCTTGTCATTCACTTTCCCTCTTGATATTACCGATTTGATGGATCTTGTCTTCCTTATGAAATTTATCTTTACCATACTGAGACCTAGAACTTGAATCGATGTAAAGATTAGCTAGTTGTTGCATCTTTTGTTCTTGTTTGGTGGCCTTTTAAAAGACTTCATTCATGGTTTGAGGTTCGTGCATATCCACTTCAACTCCTATGTGGGGTCTGAGTCCCATTATAAACTTATGGATATAGAATTGTTCATCCCCTGCTACTGAGGCACATACTTCAACAGGTTGGTGAACATTTCCCAATACTGAATCACAGTCATATTTCCCTGGGCTAAGTTATGAAATTCCATCACTTTATTGTTAGAGAAAATTTGTGGTAACCATCTCTTCCTAAAAGCTTGAAGGAAGATTCCCCAAGTGATCTCAATAGGATGTAGGTTTCACTCTAACTTCTCGTTATCCCACTAAGTCGTTGCTTCACCTAAGAGCTGATATGTAGCCCATGTCACCTTAGTTTGTTCAGAAAGGTTATGGAGCCCTAAGTATTTTTTTACATTTCTATAATCCAAGCCTCAGCTCCTATTTTGATAGCCTTACCATCAAACTTGGGAGGTGCTACTCTTTTGAGGTCTTTCTCAAGCTCTTCCTCAATTTTCCCTCATGGACCTACCCCTAGACCACCGTCTCCTTGATTACCTTTTGCATTCCTACGGTCCTAGTCCTTGCATGCCACTTGAAATTCTTGCTCTATGTGATCCATGCGAGACTCTTTCTAATTCAGAAGCTCTAGAATTTTCTCCAGTCTCTTGTTCGGTTTGTTATTGGAACCACTACCACCCCCATCTTGCCTGGTGGTCACCATGTTGTCCCACACTTATTCTGCAACACATTCATGTTTATCACATCTTAACACAAGGTTCTACGAATGAACATTATTATGCTACATCACATAATTTCCATATGCATACATCCCTCAACATAGAAGACATACACATTCATGCAAGATACACACATTTTAGAGTCTCTCATTGAAAAAACCCAAAAATTATTATCTGTTTTTATTTATATTTAAGGTGAGTCAATAGACCCTTATTTACAATAGAATTCTAGTTACATCATTCTGATTTTCTCGGTATTAGAAAGAGGACATTCCTCTAGATCATCATTGAGTTTACATCAAACTTTACAGAAGAGGATGGTTGAGCACATAGGCTCTCCTTTTACTCTTTGGTGAACAAGGGTGCATTGGTTCCACACCCTAGAGGCCAATCCCGGATTGTGAAAAGTCTTTTGATCTTAGGTGTTTGCTTCTCCTCAATCTTCAAGCCTCTCTCTAGCTTGAGTCACGTAAGAGCTTGAGCTAGACTTTCATCATTGAGAATTTCTAATGGAACTTTGGCCTTGGAATTTCCTTCCTTTGTGTCATTCTTTTGTGGGGTTCTAACAATTTTCCCTTTCCTTCATCATGCCTTTAACCTTCCCATTCCTGCATTCAATTCAGGCTTGATCAATTCTTAGGACTTCCAATTTTTGGGTCAAGGGTCAACTACCCTAGTCAACTATATGGTAAACTTAAAAGTCCTAGAGTTGAACCCCAAGCTCTGATACCAAATGTAATAACCCATTCCAAATTATTACTTAATTTTAATATTATTGTAAATGACACATGAATACACTCCAAATTAAAAAAACATAACTAGTGGCCAAAGTAAATCATAGCTACACATGTCCATTTAAAATGAGTCAAAGATTCTTATATTCACTTCAAAAGTCAAATTACAATATCAAGTTTTACTTGGCTCCTAAGGCCACAATGTCATTACATAGTACATTTTCCATCAAGTACAAGAATGATTTACATCATGTTAAATCATAGACTATAATAGTCTGGTGAACAACTATGGTTCTTCTTCAATGCTCGCCTCCACTGTTGGATGAGAGCATGGTTGAATCACTTTACCCCCTAACCAAGAAGCTTATGCTTTCCCGGTATTCTTCCGACTTGAAGAATGTTCGACCTTGCATGGAAAGTTTAGCAAGAGAACAATTTGTAAGAACTAGAATTTGGTGCATGCCCATAAATCAACATGCAATTTCTATCTACAAGTTAGAAAAGAAAGTGCAAGATCTATGCTAGGAATGGTAGAGAGAGAAATCACAAAGTTCATTCAAACATGCAATTTCTATCTACAAGTTAGAAAAGAAAGTGAAAGATCTATGTTAGGAATGAAAAAGAGTGAAATCGCATAGTTCATTCATACATACATAATGAACTACATTGCTTGGCCAAGAATAATAAGTGTGTTACAACAACAACAAACAATAAGTTCTGGTAAAGCAAACCAATACTCTCTAAACTCCATTTCGGAATCAATCCCGAAAGGTAACTTTCTACTATACATCTCATAATAGCTATCTACCCTCTAGCAACATCTACCCATAGGTGCTCTGGTCAACTAAGGTATCACTATTCTATTCAAGTATTTAAAACTTTCTTTCCAAATATCTTCAAAAGAAGAAACAAAATACTAATTTATACTCTAATTAGAAATCAGATTTATGATTCACAGAGTAATTCAACAACCAGTCATATCATTCTTATGACTTTATCTACTTAACATCTTAAGCATTTTCCTTTTAAAAATGTACTAAAAATGAAAGAAGGTATGTCACAAGTATGTGTATGTACATAGACGAAGTCTATGTGCATACACATATATGTGCCTACTAATTTTATAGTTTGCGCATACTTTCTGAAATAATCATTAACTCAAATTGTAATCTTAAAATAGTATTTCAATTGACGTTTCTTGTCAAGTTGAAGAAAACATAACAAGTCTATGTTAACAGTTTCACACATACTATTATTGCATTCTCACTATTGTGTTTCTCTAACATTGTTGTTTACTTAAGGACATTCATTCATTGTTTGAACATAATAAATATTGTTTCCTAATAAACAGTCATAAAATAAGTCATTTACATATAAACATTCATTGTTTATTCAAAACAAGTACTGTTTCCTACTAAATAGTTGTAAATATAGTTGTTTACATATGTAAATTATTTGTTTGAACAAAATAAGTATTGTTTCCTACTAAACAGTTATAAAGCAAGTTGTTCTCACATGTACATTCATTATTTATGAAAAACAAGTATTTTTTCCTACTAAACGGATATAAAACAAGCCATTATAGCTACAATGATAACTTAATCAACAAAACAATATCGTTTACAAAATATTATTCGTTGTCTTCATCATTGCATTACTGTTTCAGACCAAATAGTTTCACTTAATGACAAAAAACATCATTTTTCAATAGAACATTCACTGTTTCTTTAACATAATGAGTTTTATTTCAAAGCATAGAGAAATAAGATTTTCAATAGAAGTATTGTCTACAACTCTCTCATCTTTCATTTCAAATAGAACAATTTACTTTTCTTCTGAAAAATTAGACTATTAGAATGTCCATTGTTCCATATAAATATTAATTAAAGTTCAAGAGCAATCATACAAATATTATAATGAACTGGTTCGGCATATTGGTCGATTGAAACAAGGCATCCATACTTAACTCTAAGGTTACTAGGGTTTCCTTCTTAATCCATTCCATTTCTAGACAATATTCAAGGCCTTCTTGGTCATTCTACAACCAACTTCCCTACATGATAGGTTCATCTTTTCCTAAACCAACGATGGGTCATGTTTCAAGTTTACCCATATTCAAACTAGGTATGTATCACAACCAAGTTTCGACATGTAGACTCTTTTGTATTCTTTTCAAGAGAATAATATCATCGATCTTAAAGATCGTACCTATCATGGTTTAAGTAACCAGACCTTATCATCCATCATCTTCCCAAATTGATGGTGGCCTCTTTATGTAACATTGATCGCTACTTTAAAGAAATACACTCGACCCTCTTACCATTTCAGCTTAGCCAATAATGGAAGGGCGACACAAATAAATGAAAATAGAGATGGTACATTTGAAAAATACATTTACACAAGGTTTATACCCCTTACATGGGTTTAGCATTCAAACCATACAATACCAGTTAATAATGAAAACATATTCGATCATAATATAATTCTAATCGCCATAATATGGCTCACATAATTGTGCGGCTAACACACCAGTTGCACCCTAAAAGATTCTCAAGCCTCGGTCCAACCGATAAGGATCTATCAAAAACACTTCTTTACAAGCAGGTCATAGGCCATGCAACCCCAAAAGGTGGTTGATCAAACATTATACTTACCTCAAGGCCGAACTCACAGACACAAGAATACATTATACTGTATCTATCAAATTTTCCTAAAGGTACAGTGACTTCCAAAATAAAAGTTATTGAAATTGAATTGCATCAAAGGAATCAAATTACCTCAATAATCGAGCTTTGAATGAGGTTGGCCTCTGTTTTTTCTAATACTTCGACTTTCACTACTTTTTTCCTTGTTGTGGAATGAATCTTTCCTAAAGTTTTCTATCTTTTTCCCTTCCCTTGTTCATTTCAAAATGGAAACAAAGCGCCTTTTGGTTTTGCATGCGGCTGGGTGTTACCTGTCATAACCATCGACCTCTATTTTTAATATTTCCTTTATGATTTGGCAGGCCACGTCCATTGTGGTTTTTGCCTTAAGATTTTTCATTGATTTCCACAGTCTGATTCATAATATATCAGCTAAATCCATTTGAATTCAATATGAATTTGAATATGTATACGTATGTATATGTACGTATATATATATGTATGTACTATATATGTATGTATATACTTCTATATTTGTCTCTATATGCATTTAAATGATTTCATTCACATCTACCATGTATTCAAATAATGTATATATATATACATGTATGTATGTGTTCGATTTACATACACGTATATATATATATATATGCATTTATATACAAGTTACTTGTTTTGGAATGGCTCAAAGGTTCCATACACTATCATTTAAAGTAAGGAACTTGAATTTTTTATTTCGAGCATGTATATATATATAGATATATATATATATATATATATATATATATATTTCTACACTAAAGAAAAAAATTTAATTTACAAATGCTCACTTTTGTTTCCTTCAAATCACAAAGTTTTGAATACAAAATTTAATCTACAAACCATTTATTTTCAAACATTGAAATAGTTCAAGTTAGGAAATTACATTCTCTTATATATACAATTTAGTTCAAATGCAAGTCATCATGCTATTGTGGTGTGTGCACCTAGATTCCAACTGGCTTACCGTTCGATTCAGCTAAACAATCCTACTTCAACCGTGTTCTTGTCCTTCAATCGGTCACTTTGCAATTGCACACACTTGTACTTGCAAATTGATCAGTTACGTTCAATTCTTCCAGTAACATATAAAATAAATTTTCAAAAGTTCGCAAAGTCAACATCAGTCAACTTCTTTCGTTCAATTTTTGAATAATCTAGAATCTTCATTTAATATTTATTGAATTTCTTCAATAATTCCACTTACCATATTATAATAAATATGCAATAAAATTGGGTTATGACACTTTCTTTCTTTTTCCTAGATACCCGTCACCACTGCTCGATGTTTTTGCCAGCAATATCTTTTCAAAAATGGAAAGATCTTTTCCTCCTTACCTATTTGCATGGATATGGGGTCGTTTCTTTCATAATGGGCATTCATTTTGTCACCCCACTCTTTGGATTTAAATATTTTCCTTAAATTCAATTACAGGCCACTATTTCATTATGTCTAAATTTAAATATTATTTGAAATCAACAATAATAGTTTAATATATTTGATCTCAAAGTTAGAAAGACTGTCAACTTTCTTCAATGCATTTCAAAATATCAAATTTATCTCTCAACATATTAAATTTCCTCAATAATTCAATTTATCATAGTATTATTTAAATGCAAATAAAAGTTGGGTTATGACATTTGCAAGTTCACTAACACCTACAAGTTTTGATGTAATGGGAAATCTATAGGGCTACAAGTATATACTACATTTAACCACCATGCTTAATTGCTATTATCAAAGTGTGTGCATGTTATCTTAGGTGTTGAAGTCATAACCGTTGGATCTCATATTTTTTTGTCAAGTCATTGATTCTCAATAGACTTCAAACAAAATAAAGAGTCTTTGAACTACTAAATTTGATGGCCCTACTTAGAAAAAAATATATTTGTAGGCCTATTTTAGTATGAATTTTGAATAATTTCCTTGTTGTGATTCCATACATTCTAGAGAAAAGTTTGAGAAATTTTGAGTTGTGAACCCATCTTTATTATGATTTCAAACTACAAACTAGATTTTGGAGTTTGACTTCAATCGAGAACATGATATGAATGAAAGCATAAGAAGGACCAATTTTTACTAGTTTTTTGTTAAATTGAAACTATGATATTAATATGAACCATGATACAAAGGTGAAACCATTCTTTCTTATAAATTTGTGGATTCTTAAAAACATTATGTATAGCATGCAATGCACTAGATTTCTATTTCTAATCCAAATCTTTATTTTAGAGAGCTATATGCAATTAATGTTTAATTAATATTGAAGCCACATTATTCTTTTTCATTTTCAAATCAAATTTGATAAAAGGACATAAGTAAAGACATTAAAAAAGCTTACATAGAGGACATGGTCATTTCCTTGGCAACAAGAACAAAACAAGTTTGTTACATCTACTTAATTTTATTTTATTTTTGCCCAAATCTCATATTTGGAGCTTCTCTTGCAAATGATATTAAGTGAATTTCTAATTGAATTGACTACTTTATTTGCCATGCATTGTTAAATTAGAGAAGGTTCTAAGAAAAAATGTCAAGACTATGTTGAACCTCATATTATTAGTGTTTAAATTAATGAATATGTTGCGTTGTTTTGTGAGTTTTAAAAGACTCATAATACAAAACACAATCTAATTTTCAAACATATTACAATAATATTGACTAACTATTAGCAACACTTTATTTATATCTAGTTCCAAACATTTTTCAATAACAAAAACTAGTCATATAAAATGTTTGTTCTATAAAAAAGCTAATAAATTTAAAATACAAATACTTTTTCTTAAAATTCATACTCAAAATCTCAAAATCTTGTAAGTTTAAGAAATTACATGTCTTACCAAGTTATTTTGTTTGTCTTTCCCTTCCATTGTGAGTTTTATAACTGGGTCCAAAGCAAGCTTGCATTTCCTCCTTATGAAACTCCCTCTTCACAAACCATGGCTTCCTCTTTAACTGCAATCAATAGAATATTGCTATTGGTAACATCCTTGTGCATATGAAAAAGATATAGATTAACTTTAGCCTTTCCACGATCATATGATGTGACAGACTTGTATAGTTTACTCATGGAATAAAATTGAAAGCAGAGATTGATAAGACAAGTGCATTAGATTCTTGGAGGAAGTAATAAGATATGTTTCTTTCCATGACCAAATTCATTGAGGTTGGGTTGGAACGATAAAAAGATATCAGCAAAGCCACAGTCGTCAACTTATTCTTTAGGAAAGTTATTCTTTCAAGGGAAGGAATCATTAGTTTGGGCCAAGGCTACGAATTTCTTCCCCATTTAATAACGATCAATCAATCAATTTAAACACAAATCAAGTAGCTTTACGTTGTAAAATGTTGAAACCTGTGCTTGTGATGGAACAAAATGTGAATGATAGCTTTTTTATAATTAATTTTAAATGTATTTGGAATGTTATGAGGAGGCAAAACAATGCTGTGGGGTTTCAATACAGTTTTGAGATGCTCAATGCCTTGCCCAACAACACGAAGGTAGCTATTAGAATTCTTGGGTTACTTTAATCAATAAATTGTCACCGATGAAGGTAGGGTACAATTAATAAAAAATCACGAAGGAATTTTCAGCAATAAGTATCAAATTAGATGTTTAGATTTATTTGTTTTTATGAATAAGTGATATATATAAATTTGTACACATTAAAATTACATATAAAGAAAAAAGGTAAAAAATGTAACACTTCAAAGTTTCTAAGGTAAAGTCTTAACTAATGTGTTCGAAGAAATAAAATACAAAGTCACTAAGCAATAAGAGTTAAACTACTAGAAGGTGGATCATGGTCATTCGACTTTCTCCAAACATTAGTAGGGTTACGATTATTAATAACTAACTTCCAACCAATAGTCACACCCTCTTCCTTTTATTCTTAAGCAATGAGTTGAGCATCACGAGTAAAAGAAATGGTGATGTAGGAGTATTCCAAGGTGTAAGAGCAATCTTGTATCATCCAAAAATATCAATTTTTACTTTGATTGTTTATTTGTAGGGTTCCAATTTTATTCCAATCATAATCAATTATTACAAATATTACTACATTTGTATATCTCACTTCATATTTAGGAATATATGTTCTACACTAAGCTTAAAATGTTGCAATCAAATTCTCTAAGATTTTAATCAACACAAGTCACAATTCACTTCCAAACTCATTACCAAGCATAATAGGAAGACATATAGTTTCATTGTTTATAGATTGGAACAACTTTCCAAAGTGTGCAACAACAAAAGAATATATTAAAATATAGATTAGGTCTAGTAGAGCTTATGGTGTGAACTGCATCAAGATCCTTTAACCTATCATCATCACATTCATTTCAAAATATTCTATCACATGTTTGGCTAACTACATTGAGTTTTGTACTTTGTTGTAATTGACTAGAATCATTCCTAATGCTAGGAGTTATTAAATAAATAATTCTCATAACCATTTGGATTCAACGAAGAATGTAGGAAGATAGTGGATGTATAGTTTGGGATGAGCTTGTATTGCCATATCATTGGAGTGCTATAATTTGCATACATTGGGCCAACTATAATCAAATTAATGGCCTAGAATATTATGAGCCTCTTGTTGCAAGTATAAGTAGAACTTGGTTTTTTCATTGGTGTCAGCAAGCTTATGTTTGTGTTGTCATTAATGTCAATTGGTGATACTTTGATTAGTTGCATTATGTTGTCATGAGTAGGTGTTATTGGTGTCAAACTTTGGTGTTGCTTTGATAAGCTTCTATGGATGTATAGTTGAGTTGCAGTTGGTTTGGTGATGATTAGGAAGTGGTGAAGATAATGAGAATGTGTTTATTGTGCTTGGTTTCCAAGTGCTTTTGAGAAAATTTGAACAAAAGAGGAAATAGTGTGTTGTAGAGGTGTTCTGGTATATAGAGTGGTGTTTTGGTTTTGCTTCGTATTTCTTTGGTGTTGAAGATATTCTTTTGTGGTTTGGATATGTTGGTCAAAGGTGTTCAAAGGTTCTATATCCAAAATTTCTTGGTCTAGATCATTGTGCAAAAGAAATTGTGTTCACCAATGTGTGAAATGTATTGCAGTACTATCTAGGAGAAATGGTTTTGCTCCGCATTTCTCTGGTGTTTAACTTCTAATCTTGTAGTTCTATAAGTGTGTTGATAATGATCATATCTACCTTCAGTCAAAGTTGTTTGTGGTTTGGTGCTTCAAAAGTTGATTTCTTGAGTTACAGTGTATGGAAGGTTGTCTGAGTGTACTAGGTGTGTACATTCTTCAAGTGAATATTGTTGCAAAGGAATTTTTGTTAGATTTCAAGGTGTTTGTGGAATATTCCATATTGTGTTCAAGTGATGTATGTTTTCTGCGAGTTGTCTTTGAATCAAAGGAAGCATGTACTTAAATGTTAATAGTGTTTACATAGGTTCAACTGACCTTGGGTGTTTACACTAATTGTGGATTTTCTTCGATGATTGTGGAAGTGTGGCATGGTGTATATGAATGGATCTAGGTTTGAGTTAAGGTGTGATGTGCTCCACCTTCATTCCTTCCCATCGTAAGAATATTTTGGTGCCAACCTAATTTGAATTTACATGGTTGAGGTATGTATCCGACCTTGGAGAATGTTTTCAAGGTTTAAGAAGGTATAAATAAGTGTTGTGTTCATGGAGGTTGAGTTTGAAGTGAGAATTTGTGAAGTGCAGTGTGAGCTTAATGAGTTAGACTACTGGAAGTAGTGAGTCGAAGGTGTCTACAATCTTCAGAAAGGCTGTGAATTTTTTGGTGATGCTATGGTGGATCTTTTCTATTGCATTGAGATGGATTTGTCAATGTAACATTCTTCAAGTTCTTCTCTTATATAATCTGGTAGTGAGCCTTCTTTCTTTTGGGAAATGAGCCTATTGTATTCAGTATTTCAATTACTTTATATTGTGAGCTAATTCTCACCATGGTTTTTTTCTTCTTTGGTTTTTCATGTAAATGTAGTGTTCTATTGTGCATGGTGTTGATTTGTTTTAGTTTATGTTATTTGCTTCATGCTAAATCATTCTAACATATTAAGAATTGATTAAGATGATGTGGATCTAAATATTTATGAGGGTTTTGATGTTTTAATGTAAAATTGATTCACCCCCCTCTTAGTTGTCTTGTTTGCATTCAACACCTCTATGGTAGATCATAGTGATTCTATGACTACAAGTCAATAAAGATCATGTTGTTGTTCAAATTATTTTCTCGAGTTAATTATGTGTTTAATAGTAGGCGACATGGCTAGAGAATCCTTCATTGGACCTCATAGTCATGACTATATCAAATGGTATGAGATTTTATTATAATATTTTTTGTAGATTGAGTTTGGTAATATTCTTGAGTTACTAAATTACCACGTCCTCAAAATCTTGAATCATAGATCTCTTGAATTAGTAAACAACAATCCATTTCAAGCTACATCCACAACACTCCATTAACTTGTTTCATGATTCTCATAAGAGTATAATTCTCATGATCTATAAAATATCAAACTATCTAGGCAACAATCCATATATATTTTACATTGGATCCTTTCCAATTGTTGAAAAAATAAGCTTCACAATATATGAATTCTTCAATTCTTTCAAAATCAAAAAAGAAAATGAACACATATGCTTCTCATACAAAGCATTATCTTTGAGTGAGAAGGAAGCTCAAGATGATGAAAATCCTCCAACCTCTTATGCCTCTAGCCTCCAATATAACCCTATTACAATTTATTCATTCAATATTGCATGTGAGTCTTTGGAGAGACTTTCAAGTGTAGTAAAGATGGGCCTAGAAAAATAAGAATAAAATGACATGATAAACAAATCATTTTAAAGTGTTAGGCTCAACCAAAATTGCACTTTTATAATGCACCCAAATGATCTTTATAACACCTTATATTCTTTATCACTCCAATATAAGTACAATTTGAAATATCTATAACTCCATAATGTTATATACCATTATTATCAATTTATGGTTGCCAACATCTAAAAGATTTTAAATGATCAAAATAATAGAAATTTTTCAATATTAAAATGCTTTTACAAAGAGAATAAATGATCCACATAAAATAGGTGATATGAATGAATAGAGGAACTCTCTAGATGTTTTTCTATGCACTAATAATTCATGAAAGCACTATAAATATCATATGAATGCCAAACCAAATATCAATATTCCTTTGTCCAATGTAATGGCAATCAAACATAAATAAAAAATAGTCCATTAGAATTTGTAGACTTTGCCTTTAATTTATTTTGCATAATACAATACTCACATTTTACATATAATCATTCATGATGCTCTCGTCCACTTATCTTCTATGGATTTGTTCTATTTTTTCTGATCACTATATTTTTTGGTGTGTTGTCTTTGTTAATTTGGTGACTATCCCTTTGGTTCTTTGTTCAATGTTTTTTTTTTGGGCTTTTTATGTTTGTTGCTGCCTATTCCTGACAGCACATACATTTTGTCTTTGTTCTTGCATTTTCTTTATGTTTTTCTCCTTGTTAAGCCTTTTCAGCTTCTACAAAATGTAACATATTTATTCAATATGATATTATGAATTATTTTCCAAAGAAAAAAAATCCCACATTTTACAAAAACATATATCGACTCTCTAGGCTTGACTTATCTCCCTTAAACATTAAACTCCAACCATTCCAAAATATCTTCTTGATATGAATAAAATAACTATTTTACGGAATGTTAAGCAGAGAAGAGGAGACTAGTAGAATTAAAAAAACTCCATAGAAGATTCAACAATAAATGTCTTTGATGATGTGGCATCTCAAACTCCTGCAACTATTACAAACTTCCCACTACTTTGTCAAGATGATTTGTTCATTGTTGGCACTATGCAGATTAAATAAATGAGATTATCTAGTATTTATTAACATTTTTCATAAAAAATATAAAAAGTTATTTCCATCGTAGTAGATCTTTAGTTGCTATTGGGTTGTCTTTTTGTATCATGTGTTGTTATTTATCTTCTTTCTTTTATGTGAATAATTCTTCGATCAATTAATAATTCAAGCTTAGATATCATATTGAAAAATATAGACAAAACTAGCGAAAAATAATCTAACCCATAATGTGGACAACAAAAATATATAAAATATTATTAATCATTTAGTGATTACAAAGTATTGTGCAAATGCTTATAAAACATTACAGTCCTATACAAAGTATTGTGCAAATACTTATAAATAATTACATTCTTGTACAACTTCACAAACTACTTAATAGAAAACTAACCCCCAGCTAATTACTAACTTAAGTCATTAAAATAACTTAAATATAAACCTTAATTTTTCCAATATGTAAAATAAGACAATATGTATGTTCAAATACTAAGAAAATAATAAGCAATCTTAAAATAAAAGAGCATAGGACTTACCAAGTAATTGTAAGCAAATAAACTGATCTCATATTTCCAGAACTTAAATATGGAAATTCATCCACATTTCTTTCGCAAATCGGTCCCACCAATATTTACCACCCATCCTTGTGCTTATCTCTGTCAAGCGTTTGTGACCCCCATAATCTTTGATAATTTCTACGCCCTTGTTTTGGAGCTGTCTTACAATTTCCCAATCTTGCCCTCCTTCTTCCATGCTTTGCAACACCTTGCTGGAACTGTAAACTTGTATCTGTTGCAGGTGCTGCAGCTTGAAAAAGCCGTCGGGTAACATTTGCACATGGGGACAAACTACAACACCCAATATTTTAAGCCGTGGCATTGCTCCTTCCATCAGCACAGGTAACCTCTCCAGTACGTACATTTTCTCTACCCAAAATCTCTCCAGTGCAGGAAAAGCCCCAGCTTCCCCAAATTCCTGGGGCAAATCCTTCATTTCCCAGGACCCGCCTATATCCAACCTTCTCAATCTGGGAAGCTTGTGCAATGCACATAATTGTTGAAGCTTGTCGCATGCAGAGAGTATGAGGCAACCTAGGTATTCAAATTCAGAAAGCCGAGGCGGGATTTCTTTCAAATCTCTGCAACTTATGAAGAGGGTTTTCATCTTCGTCATTGCAGTAATGTCGTCCGGCAGCGCAGTCATTTTGGCGAGGGTGACCACTAGAGTTCTCATTTCTATCATTGCGCCCAATGTTCCATGTTCGATTCTCGCTCTGGCTTCATCTAGTCCCAGCCATTTCAGTTGCGTGAGGGTTTGCAGATCCTTAAAGCAAGCTGCCCTTCAGTTCCCCTGAAGCAGAGTTTGGACTGCGTCTGTACCCTTGGTTCCCAGGCTTGCCAACTTCCTTCGGTTCGCAAGTACTGGAGAGACGTAAGCCTCGAAATCCCACAGGGCAAAGACTGGAGATGCTGACAGTGACTCAAGTCCAGGTACCTTAAAGAGACAAGTTTATCAATCCCCCAAGGCAAGCATTCCAGTTGATTGCAGGTGGAAAGATCCAGAATCTGAAGCTTCCTAAGCTTGGTAATACTTTCAGGCAATTTCTTAATTGGCAAGCGGGCCAGCCGCAAGCAAACAAGCTGTTTCATGCGTCCAAAGCTGGAAGGCAGCTCCTGGAGAGAAGTGCCTCCAAGGTCCAGGACTCGAACCCAGGTCATTGTGGATATGGCGCGCGCAGGAAAAATTGTGCGGCTTTTGTTCTCGGACAGCAGCATGGAAAGGAC